>LFZO01000077.1:0-75961 GCA_001578225.1 Pseudocercospora musae
TTTTACTCCTATAGGTCCGTAATGTAGACTCTGACTACTATCCTCGGGGGTTTTAGCGCCTCCTAACTAGCTACTACTACCTAGGTGCGGTAGTTTGGGCTTGTCTCTTGTTATTTCTTTGTAATCTTTACTACGGCTATATTAGCTACCTTCGTAATCATGTAGCTTGCCTAGTTGTGGATTGCTTTTAGCCCTCTAAGGAGTTCTAAGATTATTATCTTATATGCCCTCTTAGGGGTTTTCCTATCTTCTGCCTTTAGCACCTCCTCTGCCCTAGTACACAGTGCTTTCCATTCGTCCTCCCTCCCTTCCTAACTGTTTTCCCTTCGTCTCTAATTGTTCGCTACCATCGGTTTTTAGAACTCGTATTACTAGAGAGTATATAGACTACGATAAATACGACGATATAGCTAGAGGTTTACTTATACTAGTAGACTTATATATATACTTAACGTCCGAATAATTGTCTAGGTAAATTATAATAGCTAGGCAAATAATAATATCCTTTATAATACTCGTCCTTTTCCGATAGGATCGATATTACCTACTATAGTTAATACGCGATATATGTCCTCGTAAGCCGAAGGATATAGCGAAGCGGATACCTATACGATAATCGATATCTTGCGAATTCTCGGTCGCTTAAGAACTATCGATATCTTTTAGTATCTTTTATTAACTATTAGTAACTTTCGATAGCTCCGATAACGATAGATATAGTAGAGTAAATACCTCTTCGATAACGATTCGATACTTTCGATAACTTTTAGTAACTTTTAGTAACTTTTAGTAGCTTCCGTCGAAGACTAGTCCTATTCCTTTAGAGAAGGCGGTATATTAAGATTCCCTCGAATATATAAACCTAGTACCGGCTTTATCTACTAACTACTTCTACTCTATAAGATATTAATAGGTTAGATAGTATTCGGATTTCGATTAGCTAAGGGTATATATATTAGTAACGAGATCGGATTAATAGTCTTTAAGCGCTTTATACTCGGTATCTTAGATAACTCTCGGGTACTCCTTTTGCCCTTCCTTATACGAGGTATCGCTAGCGGTATAGGAAGCTATATAGTAGATACGATATAGACCTCTCTAGCGATATTTCCTAGTAGCGAACTTAGTACGCTATAGATGTCCTCTACGATCCTAATAGATAGCGAACTTGGTATATAATCTAATATAGCTAACTACTAGAGGTCTTAAGTCTCTAGAACGATATATTATATATCTAGTACTTATATATACTACGAGCCTATCTAGGCTTCGGCTTTAGATAAATTTTAAATTTAGTAACGATAGAAATTAAGAATACCGGCTTACGATAAATTTATCGATACTATTCGTATATACTCGTATAGTAGTATAGGAATGCGTTATCGCTTTAACGATTTACTCCGTATCTTATATAGATTAGCGCTATATCTATATAGAAGTAGGCGATATAAACGGCGATATTATTAGACGTAGTATTCTCGGTAAACGTAGTATCTCTATAGCCTAACTATTACTACGTAAGATAGCGACCGGGACTATCGAAGGCAACGGTATAGTACTAGGCTTATAGATAAAACGCCTAAGACTACTAGCCTCTACGATATAGAGCTTACTACAAGCGCGCTAGAGCCGACGTACTACTTCTAATACTAATATATCGTCTCGCCGATCGGATATATATTTAAGCGTAATACGCTTATTCTCTATTACCTATTTAGTAATCGCGTTCTACTATACGATAGGCGTATCGGAGTCGTTAGCTATAGCTTACCTCGCCCTCTCTACTATATTACGAGTACTATTCTCTCTCTATTCGACTTTTAACCGCTCTATCTCTTTATCGATATAATCGACGTTATCTTAGAGAAATTTAACTAATTCCTAGCGATACCGATTCTAATATTTCTAGTATAGTCCTTTCGGTATATAATTACTAAGTTCTTCGATATTAAATATATCCTAATTAGTATAGTCTAGGTCGTTAAATAACCGCGTAAGTTACTACCTTATCTATTATAGTATAAAGGTATCCGCTAGTATAGGGAAGCTCCGAAATAGCTATATAGTACTAGCTTTCTCGATATACTATATATCTAATAGAGAAAGTACTACGCCTCTATAAGACTACTTCGTTAGTATAGTTAGTATATCCGGTACCGGTAGTAGTATAAATTCTAGGTCCTCGAAGATAGCTATAGAAGGTTTATAGGCATTATAGTATACTTTACCTAGCGGTACTATAATCTTATAGGCACTAGTAGGCAATTTTCCCTCTTCTAAGAAGAGTAAGAACCCTCGACGATAGTAAGAACTATTTACGATATCCCTCTAGACCTACGGTATTATCTACCGATACTCTAATTCCTCTACTATCTAATACGGACGACTATCCTTATCCTAGCTCTTGCCTAGCTCTTTATTAGAGATATTACTAACCTATATTTGTTTATTAACTTACTAGATCTACTATACTATTGCCCTAATATACCTTCGATACTATAGTAGCCGATACCGATTCCCTTTACTAGCCCTCTTATTTATATCCTTCTTAGTCTTAAGATTATTAAGCTATGCCTTTTTTATACCTTTCGGATAGTCGATACTATTAGAATCGAACGCCTAGTATAGTAAATACATAATACCGATACTATGCCTATCCTTTCTACAACTACTATAACTAAGTCTCTACTAGACATTATCTACGTCTATACTAATAGGGAAACTCTAATATACTATAGTCTTAATATCGGGGATATTAACGCCTATTCCGAGAGAGGTAGTAGCGAAGATAATACGGATCGTAGACGTTTCCTTTTTAAATTCGTCGTAGTAGAAGTCCTTATCCTATTTAGGAGTAACGGAAGTAAACGTCTATACTATATTAACAATATAGGGCCCTATTTCCTACCTAGATATAGGTCGGTTACGCGTATACCTATCCTTTGAATCCGGAGCGTCCTTAGTTATCCGTATTAACGCCTTACGTACCTATTTACTAGCTACGGAACCTCCTACGATACTATCGATAAATATAATAGACTTCTTAATCCTATCCGGAGTCGCCTTACTACTAGTAACTACGCGCTTAAGGATAAACCCTAACGACGCCTAATTCTTCGAAGCGCGCTTTGGAATCTACTATAGGCATATCGATATATTATCTCGATTAATAGACGTCTATATAACCTCTATCTAGAACTACTTCGTTCTAACTAAATAGAAGCCTATATTATTAAGTATATTAGCCTCCGTCTCTTCGTTAAGCGTTATAGAATATACGAACTAATATATATAGTATAGTAGATAATCTCGTAGTTAACCGATTATACTAAACTATAGCCGAAAGTCCTTCTACTAGCGTACTATATAGTACTCGTTAATAGCGACGAGACCTATACGCGATACTAGTACCGGATCCTTTAAAAGCTTACGAAAGGTAGTACTCGATATCTACTCGGGACTAAGTAAAATATAGGTATAGTCTCTACGAGCGATACGCTCGAATAAGTCCCTCTCCGCCTACTTTATATCGCTACTAATAAGTACTAGCCGAGTAAAGGTACCGATCTACCGAATGTCGTCTAATTACTCGTCTCCGAGCTTAAGTAACGATATAATTTATAGCGTAATACGACCTATAAGGATACTATATATATAGAATATTAAACTTTTACTAAAGCTAGTATAGGCTATTAAGAGGATATCTCTAAAGCTATATATTAGATAACGTAGGACTCGAATTTACTTATACTTTAGTACAAAATCGTATATATTTATTAAGTATACTCGAATTATACTAAACTAATACTAGATATTATCCTCTCCTCTTACCTCCTCGATAGTAAACCGTAGCTTAGACCTTAGATAGTTATACTAAATCGTACGTAACTATTAGCCTAATAGAACCCTTATAAGTTATATCGGGAATATACTCTTCTCGAGGATCCTTACTAGCGATCGGTATTATATAGCCTATAGTAGTAGTCCGCTTAAAGATCTTAGACCTTCTCCTCCGCCTATCTATCTTCTATATAGAACGACTCGCTATAGCCAAAAGTTACTAAAAGTTACTAAAAGTTCGTATCTAGTTATCCGGTCGATCGTCTCTATAGCGAGGACAATACTAAAAGATACTAAAAGATACTAAAAGATACTAAAAGATAGTAAAGGATAGTAATAGATAGCGAGAGTCGATAAAGGTTAATAGAGTTCCTCTTAGATACTATCTCGCTCTATACGATAGAGAGATCTAAACCCTATTATATAACTAGACCTACGAACTCTACCTAAATAATATTTAGTACTAACCTATAACCGTTAGCCTACTAGCTCTTTATATTAGTATATATAGGAAGTATAGATTAGTAGTAGTAGACGAGAGTATATAGATATAGAGGTAGCTAAAGTTTTACTACGAAAGATAGGTTAGCGGATTAGTAGTATAGTTCCTTTATTAAATATATAGAATAATACGTAAATTAGATATCGCTATATCGAGTCGCTTCGGCGCTTTCTTTTCTATATAGACAATGTACGATAGTATATAGTATAACTATAATATCGTGTATTAAAAACCGCTAGTATATAGAGTTAAAGTTCTACTATAGTAGAGGTATCCCTAATTGCCCTTAGACGCTTCGCTAAGGCTCGGTACCTTTCCCTATATTATTTAATTAGCTAAAAGTTACTAAAAGTTAATAAAAGATTAGAGTTATAAAATACCGATAGATGCCTTAGGCGAAGTATCTAAGTTTCTAAGGTAAGTCTAATCCGGTTCTATTAGATTTTATAGAGCCTACATAATTACTATCTCCTACTTAGACTAGAAACACGTAACTATATAGCTATACTATAGTCTTTATTTCTAGTCTAATCCGGTTCTATTAGATTTTATAGAGCCTATATAATTATAAATTCGAATAGAAATTTTCGTAATAAGAATATATAATAACTAGGCCCTTTTTTTAAAATCGGCTACGTCTTATTACTAGATAATTACTTAATATATCTATTAAGCAATTTTTATTTCTATCTAATACCTAAGCAAAGGCTATAGCCTTATATTTAGTTAAAATAGTAATAGTTTAGTTTATACAATCTAAGTCCTTAGTCGATATAACTAGCCTAGACTAGAAATTAGTAATTTATACTAAGCTATATACTAGCTATATACGTAACTTCCTACCTATATACGATTACTAATTTCTAGTCTAGTCTCCTAAGATAGGTATAATTATAAATTCGAATAGAAATTTTCGTAATAAGAATACGTAATAACTAGGCCCTTTTTTCAAAATCGGCTACGTCTTATTACTAGATAATTACTTAATATATCTATTAAGCAATTTTTGTTTCTATCTAATGTCTAATAAAAGGCTATAGCCTTACATTTAATTAAAACATTAAGAGTTTAGTTTACATAATCTAAGTCGACAGAACCGGCCTAGACTAGAAATCAGTGATTCGTGTCAAGCCACACACTAGCCACACACGTGACTTCCTACACACACACACACTTAACACGATCACTGATTTCTAGTCTGGTCTCCCGAGATAGAATCAAATCTGCCTCCAGTTAGAACTAAGCGCAACACCAAGCGTGCGTTTGCCCACAACAATATGTCTGCCCTGCACGATGCCTGCGCCAGACCGCCGACAAAGCTGCGTGACGTCTACAAGGAGTATCAGAAGCTGAGGCCTGCCGAGCTGGACGGCTATCCAGGTCTCTTGGACACCCGTGACATGCAGACCGCAGTCGACTCTGGCCGAGTACTTCAACAACACCTGCAGCTACCCAGGCATCTGCGTCTGCGTACCGTCTTCGCCGATTTTCTGGGCCGTAGCGATGCCGCAGTATCGTCACCTGACCTTAGCCCGGTGTATGAAGTCCAAGACATGCCCGGTAAGATGGAAGATGGCACACTTCTACTCCCAGCTCGCTTACGTACACATCTGAGAAAGGTAGGTCTGTTGATATACCCGTCTCTACTGCCGTCCGACGTGCAGCGCAGCCTGCTTGAAAAATTCTTGCACAGGGATGTGTCCAATCCCCAGCATCAAACTAATGTTCATCTCTTCCACCATGTCTTATACCCACCTCCCGACGACCAAGGCAATGCGAGCTCATTCTTCGAAAGCTCTGCATCGAACATAACCTTTCAACCGAAGCATCCAAATGTGCACAAGCCCTTCTCGACAAAGCAATTTCTAAACAAAAAGCTTCGCTGGGCAACTCTGGGCGGCCAATATGACTGGACCAACAAGATCTATCCCAATCAGACTCCTCCGGCTTTCCCGTCAGATACCAAGAAGCTGGTGGAAGACCTCTTTCCCATGAAGGCCGAGGCCGCTATTCTTAACATCTACTCACCTGGCGATACGCTCAGCCTACACCGGGATGTCAGCGAAGAGTGTGACCAACCGCTGGTCAGCATATCGATAGGATGCGATGCGGTCTTCATAACTGGGCTGGATTCTGAGGACTGCACGACTCCCAAATCATGTTGCATACGCTTACGCTCTGGGGACGCGGTGCTTATGAAGGCAGCGAGCAGATATGCCTGGCACGGCGTCCCGAAAGTGATCGAAGGCAGCTGTCCGAAATCGCTGCGGGAGTGGCCTGCTGAGCTCAACGATGATGCCAAGTACGAACAGTGGCGTGGCTGGATGAAGACTAAACGAGTGAATCTGAACGTCCGGCAGATGTTCGATTGAAGGATGCCGTCACGTGAAAGCGTGTGTGAGCGTATCACCTGGGCGGCAAGCGCAGCAACTCGAAGTATTGGGGCCCGAAGTCGCGAGGACATGCTTACTCAAGGCCCATGGCTCATCGAAACACATCCTTGAAGCGATAGACTACGGCATGCTGCAGTTCGGTGTGTTGATGGTCAGCTTTCTGATGAGAATTTGTTCTTGGTGGACATTAATCTGCGAGTCGCACATAGCACGTCAACATACAGTTGGAGGAATCTGACAGCCTTGAGCATCAACCATAACCACATGGGTGTGGTACACGCCCAGCGCCACTGCCATTGGTGTGTGGAAACTGACCCCGCTGAGGGGGTCCAGCTATGCGATCCTCGGGCACTTGAATACCGTGTCAACAAAAATATGAAGCCTTACGCGACTGCACGTATCTATTGGATTCATCAGATCAATTTTGCGCTCTCCTGCTCGACCGAAGTCAAAACATGGCGCCTTTCAAGCTACAAACCCCTCCTAACAGAGAGTTCTTAGGTGGAGATCTTCTCGCGCAAGCTCTGCGAAATCTTGGAACTGATGGTAAAAAGACCCCAACGTATTTCCATTATTGAGAACGTTCTACTCACGAGTAGGCCCTTGACCATAGTTGCCTTTGGTCTTCACGGAGGTCACTTGGACGCATTCTTGCTGGGAGCCCACGATTGCGGGATCCGCCTGATCGACACTAGACACGAAACCACTGCAGTTCAGGCTGCGGAAGGCTATGCAAAGATCTCAGGCAAGGTTGGCGTGTGTTTCGTAACAGCGAACAGCGGGTTGGTGGATACCTCCACACATCTACTTATTACTGAACGCTGAAGAGGCTTGCAGCTTCTCGAACGGTCTTCCAGGCCTCGCCACAGCTTTCGCGGATCGATCTCCCGTGTTTTGCATCACTTCGAGCCCGCCATTACAAGATGCAGAAACCAACGCGCTCCAAGGCTTTCATGATCAAGTGGTTGTTGCGAAGCCGATCACCAAATTCGTAAGCAATGCAGGCAGTACTTGATGCAGTGCCAATTACAGCTGCTTACCCCTTGCATAGGCTCATCGAGTCACGAACGTAGAAGAGATACCGCGAATAGTGGCATACGCCTTCCGAAGTGCCAATACGGGCATCAAGGGCCCCGTGTTGATTGACTTCCCGATCGACGTCCTCTTCTCACCCCCACAACTTGAGCGTGTAGCATTTGGCGCCGTGGACGTTCCCCCTGTGTCTTTGCCTGCACCTGATCCAGCAGCAGTGGATCGAGTGCTTAGTGCTTGGAAGACAGCAAAAAGGCCCGTCATCATAACGGGCACTGGCGTACGGGGCACGGACAATGCCCTCAAGCAACTCGCCGAGTCCACCAATACTCCAGTCTTCTACTCGAATAAATTCTCCACGCCGATCCCAGCGGACCATGAATTGCGTGCTGGGCCAGCATCTGGACTGGCAGCTTTTGCGGGCAAGGAACACCCTGACTTCGTTCTGTTGTTGGCTGCTCGTACCGGATTTCTTCTTGGAGGCCGGAGCGGAGCAATCATACCCAATGATGCGACAATTGCGCAAATAGACCTGGACGGAGGCGAGATCGGAAAGTCGCATGCGATTGATATTGGAATTGTCTCAGACGCTGGTCTCTTTTGCGAAGCTGTAGCATCGAAAGCTGGAAGTGCTGGTCTTAACCGCAATGGTGAGTAAACCAACGCTCAGAACACTTCACCCAGCCCACTCCCGTCTTGAAGCCCTCTTGGCTCACACCCAATCGCCGATCAATCCGCCTGGCTGTCAGCGCTTATTCTCGCTAAGGACATCTGCTAATGCTTATATCCTTTGCTTTTAGATACTTGGATCAAGAAATGCCACGATCTCAACCACACTGTCCTACCGTACGCCAAAGACGAGAAAGTCATGCCCGACGGCCAATTGCACCCTTATCATGCGATGGTCGAAGTCATGAAGGCACTTCCACAGGACTCAATAATCATAGTGGATGGAGGTGAAGCTGGACAATGGGCAGCCATGACCTTGGAGCTTGCAAAGCCTCACGTTGCTATCGTTGCAACGGGCTATTTGGGCTTCTTAGGCAATGGATGGGGGTACAGCATCGGTGCTTCCGTGGCCGATCCTAGTCGTCTGGTCGTGAACATTCATGGCGACGGGTCCGCCGGCTTCCACATCCAAGAACTTGATACTATCGCGCGATTCAACCTCAACGTGCTTACTCTGGTTGCGAATAATTACGTCTGGGGCATGTCTGTCAATGGACAAGATCTGCTTTATGAAAAGCAGACCAAGGCGAGGCCTGCAACGGCGCTCAGCAAGGCTTGCGCGTATGATGAGGTGGCCCAAGGATTCAATTGTGCAGGCGTCAAGATCACGCAGCCTGATGAAGTAGGTCCGGCCATCTCGAAACTGACGAAAGCGGGACCATCGCTTGCGAACATGATTGTGAGCGTCAAGCCTACGACGCCAGCGACTCTCTCGATGGTTGGCATGACAGATGATCCTAACGTGAGATGCTCGAACATATATGCACGGAACTTTACTGACGATTGTTGCAGTGGATTGTGGTCCCATATTACGACAATGTCCCAAGACCTTTCTACAAGCTTTCCCGCGCCAATGGACATTCATGAGGCCTTCTTCTGCAAGTGAGTGGATGCTTGCTGGTGAGTCCGTGAAAGCTAAATTTAGCACGCTTCAAAAACTCATGGCTGAGGACGTGGTCTTGGCATCAACCAGCAACTCATTCTTCCTATTGTCGGTCAGGCGCACGGTTCTCGAAAAGCTTATACAGACCTATTGTTGATTCGCTATTGTCGATCAGCAGAAAACTTCGACTGACCGTATATAATTTTTACCTCTCATACTCGGCTTTGATCTTCTCCCTTGTCTTGCCTGCTTGCCAACAACGACAAAATCACATCTCGCATTTTCACGACGCAGGTTCGAGGAACTGCTAGTACAGATTTCTCAGTAACAACGAAATCGCATCTGGCACTGTCAGGCCGCTGGCTAGAGGAACTGTTGGTACAGAGTGAGTATGCCCAAATTTTGCCCCGAGCCACGAGAGCGCTTCAAGAGAGCTTCACTTCTTCTTTCTCTTCACTCGACCTGTGATCACTTATCACACTCCACTCTTCCTCACAGCGTTGGTCGATAGAGAATTAATTTCAAACAAGAGACTGACGACTGGAAATAGGAACTCCGACTGTCCACGGCATTTACCGACTCATCACATAATGGCGCTGAACTCGATCCCACCAGAGCTGCAGAGCATCATCTGCGACTACCTCTTCGAAGACACGAGCGACAATGCGCTCGATATCCTGACTCAACGCGTTCCTGCTGCCAATGTCGCAATCAGATCTGTCTGCAGTGAACTTTACGAAGCATCGAAGTTCTCCTACAAAGCCGCAGAAAACATAGCCGCGACCAAGCGCCAAAGCATCATCAACGACATAAAATCCAGATATGCCTCAATTCAGCCTCGAGTCCCGATCGTCACGACAAACAACCCATGCCTCCTCGCAGCCTCGCTCAATGACGCAAAACACAACGCCTGCAAACATGTCTGCGCCAAGAAAGGCTGTTACATGTGCTCAGACCCAGCTCACCGTCGCTGCTTCGAGTGTGGCCGCAACCTCGCCGAAGCTCTTTGGTGTACGATGCCCAAAGAAGCACGAGAGCCAGATGATCAGAATGATCGATCAATCCCACAACTCATCGACTTCAACACGAGAAGCTCAGGCAATACAATCGCAACTCCTATCGGCAGCTTCATCGCGAAACTTCAGGGCTGGAAACCACGACCAAATCAATTCGGTCGCATGCCGTGGGCTTTTCAGTGGTGGTCGTCTCATCATCTCATTCAGACGGCCATTGATCTTCGCTGCAACATTCGAAAATACGCCATCAAGAAGTACTGGGCTGGGCCGATGAGAAACAGGTTCGGTGAAGCCTGCATTGCATCAATAGAAACCATCGATCGAAGGATGTCGAAGTATGAAGGTATCCGAAAGCATTTTGGTCCCATTCCTTGGCAGATAGAGTACGAGAGAAGGTCTAAGATTCAGGCTGAGGAGAATGGCGATGACTTGAGGAAGTATTTTCCTACTTTTGAGGTAGACGGCGCAGCATGGTCACCAGCTCGTCCATAAAGCGAGGAGGCATGCGTCAGCATTGCAGCGTCGGCGATAACGGGCGAATTATGATGATGGATAGTGATATCATGGGGGAAGAGAGAGCGGTGAAATAAGAGCCACATCAGAGGGCTGTATGTGTACAAGGATCCTTTCGACTGCTATCCTTTGAAAGGTTATTAAGCAGCAGGTCGATGCCGTACCTAAATGACAATATATGGTATGTGCGCGAAAAACGCTCAGAAGAATCCACAGAAATGCTGCCACAAAGGCCAGAAGAGAGACTGCTTTGTTCGATCTGCTGTCAAGTTCCGTTGCCATAAAATCGTACTCCAGACCTTCCAAGTGTCGCTCTGAAGACAAGCAAGCAAGCCCTCCTATGTGCTGATTAATGATATGTGCAATGCATTCGTTACATCGTCGATCCTCTGCCCGTGGGTGCTGTAGTCGTTATTCCCGAAGTTGCTGGCTACTGATCATCTCCAAATGCTACTCCTTTCATTTCTGTCTTTGGACTCATTGGCTCGTCGCTGAGCATGCCTGGGAAGTCCTTTCCGTCCGTTCAACCTCGTCCACAGCATCAATCAGATGATGGCTTGTCGAAGCCAGGCTCTCCGAAGAAACTGGATTGGCCTCCGGAGGATCTTTAAAAGAAGCCTGATGACTAGCTTTGAGTTGTCAGAAAGCTTCCAGGCAGCGTAGATGATCCGCTCGCGGCATTGACGGCGGTATTACGCTCTGTCTCGCTCAGCCTCACGATCGCCGCTCAAGATCGACGTCATGAGGCTTGATGCATTGTTGCTTGTTGTGTTTGTCGTGCTCTCGCTGCTTCCACTGAAGAAGTTCGGCGTTGTTCGCGTCTCACTCGAGGAAGAGCTCGATGGAAATTCCGAGAACGGTTTGCGCTCCGATCTAGTTTGTTGCGCACCTGTTCGGAAACTTGTTGTCCAGTCATTACTTTGATTTCTGCTGCTATCTGCAGAGGAGCTGTAGGTCGTCTGATCACTTTCGCCGATCATAGAGCTTTCGCCAAAGGAAACGCCTTGTGACTTGCTTCGCGATTCAGACTGTTTTGACCCAGAAGCACTGCGAAAGTTTTCATCATGAGTTTCGTGACCCTTGGCGAATCTGTCGAGACCATGCGGGCTACTACCACTGCTTGCACCGGCCACGTAGTTCAATTGTTGGTAGTCAACAGATCTCTCGTCTGTATCATCTCCGCTGTTAGCGGTGGGAACGTGGGGGTGATTCAACGCGTGTTCTGGGATTGGTACGGCCGTTGGTGGCATCGTGCGCTTTGGCAGCCGCTTTCCACCGGGGAGCTTGAGATCGCCTGGTCCGATCAGGGAACTCCTTCGCAAGTTCTCGAGTTGAACATTGGGGTCCTGAGAATAAAAAGAGCGTTTGATCAGCATACGAGTTTTCCTTTGTAAATTTTAAATCAAATCGCAAGAACTTTTGCGCAAGATCATCAACAGGCGCTGCACCAAACCTCTATCCATAGCAGAGTCCGAAAATGCTCAAGCTCTTGGCAACACCAAAGATCCATCGTCGTCAGTATTTCAAGAACGAAGACGTGAAGACAGCAAGATCTGGAGGAGGCGCAGCAATCATGCAAGACTGGCGAAGCACATAGAAACCGCATTTAGGACATACCCAGTCCGCTTGGTCAGGCACCCCTTCAGCGGGTGGGAGATCCGCTTCATCGTCTCGACCTTCATCTCCCCAAAAGGTAGATCGGCGTCTTGGGGCTGGGGTCACCGGTAAAGAGGGCCTGTCATCGGCAGTTGGAAAATCGGTGAGAATGAGGCTTTCGCGCCGTTCGCGTGCTTGCTCGACCTTTTCAATCAGGTCTTCCGGCTTGGGCACATCCGCAGTCGTCGGAACGCCGATCGATGGTACGTTTTCCTGCACGACCTGTACCTTCCCACGATTCTTCTGGAATGCTGTCAAGGCACGTACGTAATCGTTAATTCCGTTCACCTCATCCCAGGCGTTCTTCTGTTGAGCGAAAGAGATCCATGGGTCATCGGTAACTTTGATCGTAGGAGTCACTGGCTCGATGTTCTTGTCGGTCGACACCTCTAGTTCATCAACGCATGGCGCCTCTGGTTCCAGCTCAGGGGGCGGCGGAGGCGCTTCGTCCTCGATGAATCTCCTCGTTGGTCGGCTATTCTCGCGTTCCTCCCATGGGAAGATAGGCTTCGGTGCAGACTGGCTTGGAGGAGGCGGTACCTGATAGTACATGTCTTTCGGCGGCTCTGGGTACGACGGAGGCGGGCGGAAAGGCGCCGGGTTAGTATTGAATTCGTAAGTTGTGGTCGGAAAGTCTGCTGCCTCTGGTCTCGCGTCGATCGGCGGTGCTCCACGAGTCGCATCCCACTCCATGTGAGGCGCCGAGAACTTGCGCTGTTCCACCGTCGGGACAGGTTGCTGATGGCCTTGAGCAAGGTTCTCCGCAGGCTCGCCACGCTCAGTGAACGGAGGCGTGGCTGTTCCTGCCTGATGGTGTGAGGGATGATGTGGAGGCTGATAATGCTGCTGGTGCTGCTTTTGGGACTCCACTCCCTGATGTGGCGTGTAGTATGGCTGGCCTTGGGCAAGGAAGGACTGAGGCGGCGGTGCGGGTTGAGTCGTCGCTACTGGGTAGCCAGCAGCAGAGAATGATTCTGATGATGCTATCTGCTGGCCGTGGACGTAGTCGGTGACTGGGTTCCGTCGGCCGAAAATGTAATCTGAGGTCTTTTGTGCTGCTCAGCAGAACTCCATACCTGCCATGTGTGTACTTACCGAGACCTGAAAATGCCGATCATAGACAGCCCACCACCTGCTGAGCATTTCCTGAAAGGCGTTCGGCGCACCTTTCTCTTCCCGCGCTCTTTGCCACGGCTTGTCCTTTCCGATGAAATGCACGAGGGTAATATTCCGTTTCCAGTACCTATATGCAGGCTCGTACTGGTAATTTGCACTCGGCGTGGTGTTATATGTGAAGTTCAATCTCTTCCACGGGCGGTTCTCGTAATACTGGTTGAGCAAGCCTTGGTCGGCACCATCGAAGCTGTCTCCAGAACTTGCAAGGCCTCTCAGAGCATAGTACTCGCCCATGTCTGGAGTGAGCACCATGACGCCCGAATTGAATGCATCAGGCCAGCCCACATCAGGTGCCGCGGCAAACGAGTCAGGTATGTCGAACAGCTCTTCCGGCGCGCGTAGCGCCACGACATCGGCATCGACGTAGACGATCTTTCGAAATTGGACTTGTCGCCACAGGTTGATTTTCGTGAAGGTATAGAGCAGGTCGGGGCGGTTCATGAGATAGAGGTTGCCAGGCTGCGGGTTGGCGATTCGTTCGATAGGAATGACATAGTTGTATAGTGACCGGAGCTCTTCCATGGTGCTCGCGAGCAGGCCATCTTGCAGCACAAGACAGGCCAGCTTCTTTTTCGTCCCGCAGTCTCGTAAGGAATGTGCCAACACTGCCGCTCCTGTGCATTCGTACTGCGTGTCAGCTATGTGATGCTCGGAGTTCGAATGTGTCGTGGTGCGGTTGCTGGGTCGGCATACCGGGTAAATAGGCATCGTTCATCACGAGCTGCCACCAACAAGTCAACATTGGCTTCTCATGAGCCCAACGATATCATATGCTCATGGACTTGCCGTGCAGTAGACATCTTCAGCGTGCGCCATGATGAATGCTGGATGTATCAATGGCACGATGCAGACATTTGAACGAGGCGAGGCGTAGTGCTGCTCTGTTGATTTCAGGTGCAGGTGCAGGCAGGTGCCGCTCCGCCTCGCCTCGCCTCGCCTCGCTTCGGCATCACACTCGGGGCGACGTCCACTTCATTTCCGCCTCCTGAACGGTGGACCAAGTATGAGCATGATGATCACGCTCATACTCCTCACACTCACACTCATACCCATCATACTCATACTCATACTCATACCCACACTTACACTCACACTCACACTCATACCCATCATACTCATACTCATACTCATACCCACACTTACACTCACACTCGCACTCATACCCATCATACTCATACTCATACTCATACCCACACTTACACTCACACTCACACTCATACCCATCATACTCATACTCATACTCATACCCACACTTACACTCACACTCACACTCATACCCATCATACTCATACTCATACTCATACCCACACTTACACTCACACTCACACTCATACCCATCATACTCATACTCATACTCATACCCACACTTACACTCACACTCACACTCATACCCATCATACTCATACTCATACTCATACCCACACTTACCCTCGCACTCATACCCATACCGTACTCATACTCATACCTATACTCACACTCACACTCACACTTATGCTTACACTCACACCCCCAGTCTCACACTCACACCCATACCCACACCCATACTCATACTCATACCTATACTCACACCACTCATAGCGGATGGAACAATATCGACGATGATGCTGGCGCTCACAAGGCACAAGAGCTCGAGCTCTACTGTATATCGGAGTCTATCCATGCGTTGCACCCATGCACATGACAGCATTTTCTCCACCATTCCTCCACATCCTCACCCCATTTGATCTGCGCCGTCAATGCTTGCAAGCCTTGCATGCTCGTGTGACCACACAACCCCGCCCTGCCAACATTGCTGGATATATCAAACAAGTAATGCTTATATCAAGCCGGTGTTCGAGACCTTGGTGAGCTGGCAGTACGTGGAAGATGGTCTGGCACTTCGTTCATCCCATGTCGGCAACTGCTGAGTTCAATTGGCGACACTAAGCCTACCGTGGAGGACCACCCCTCGGCGTCTGGTACTACCTTTCGGGTGATTACTGCTCGAGCTGCAACATAATTTTGCCGTCGGTCGGCATCTGATCTTGAGCCATGTACAACGAACCTGATATGCTACTCATCTGTGCATGCCATGCCGCATAACTGCTCATTATTCCTGGCTGTAGTCTCGTATTCCTGCATTCGTTCCGTATTTCTTCCCATCTCTACCACCACAAGCAAGAGCAAAGGATATACGTACACATCGTGAACACAGCGACTCTCAGCCAACATGGCACCACCCCTCAATGTGTGTATGGTAGGAACCGGCGAGTACACGACTGGCTTTGTGGGCGGCGGGCAGAGTGGCAGTGACAAGAAAGTCGGAGTCGTGGGTCTGAGCTTGTTCGACTTGAGACGCAGAGGCAAAGTCGGAAAGCTTTCGATGGTCGGCACCTCGGGCCAGAAATTCGCAGCGATCAGAGAACACCTGCAGAAGAACATCACCCAAGCGTACAATGGCCTTGACACGTCTTTCGATTCGTTTCCACCCGACCACCAACGCAATCCAGAAGCATACAAGGCCGCAATCGATGCTCTGTCTCCGGGAGATGCAATCACTATCTTCACCCCCGACCCAACCCATTACCCGATCGCATTGTATGCCATTCGCAAGAAGCTACACGTGATGATCACGAAGCCAGCGGTAAAGCACCTATCCGAGCACCAACACCTCCTCAAAGAAGCTCGCCAACACAATGTGTTCGTGTACATTGAACATCACAAACGTTTCGATCCAGCCTACGCCGACGCACGAAACCGAGCCAGAACCGGCAGTTTGGGAGAATTCAACTACTTCTATTCGTACATGTCACAGCCGAAATCTCAATTGGACACCTTCAAGGCCTGGGCAGGAAAAGACAGTGACATCTCATACTACCTCAACTCCCACCACATCGATGTCAATGAGAGCATGGTCCCCAGCTGGAGACCCGTCCGAGTGACAGGATCTGCATCGAAAGGCATTGCAACAGATCTTGGCTGCGTGCCTGAAACAGAAGACACCATCACACTGCTCGTTGACTGGGAGAAGAAGGACGGATCGGGAAGGAGAGCTACGGGTGTATATACTGCAAGCTGGACAGCACCTCAAAAAGCGGGTGTGCATTCGAATCAATACTTTCACTACATGGCTTCGAAAGGAGAAATCAGAGTGAACCAGGCGAAGAGAGGGTACGATGTTACCGAAGACGAAAGAGGTTTGACGTGGTATAATCCCTTCTATATGAAATATGCGCCCGACGAGGAAGGCAACTTTGCAGGCCAAGGAGGTTATGGTACGCTTTCCATCACAAAAGACTCCTGGACCATATGCTGACCAGCTAATTCTTACCATCTAGGATATGTGTCGTTTGAGAAGTTCGTTGACGCAATACAGGCTTTGAAGGACGGCAGGGCAACATTGGATGACCTTGACGAGCGAGGCCTGCCGACGCTAAAGAACACGATCGCCACGGGAGCTATCCTCGAAGCCGGCAGGGTGTCCATTGACGAAAGAAGACCGGTTGATATTGTTGAACAAGATGGCGAATGGAGTCTACAGTAGAGAGACCGGTCACTTGATCGAAAAAAGCCCATGAAGCTTTCCTGGGCGGACTTTGAGGACTGTGTAGCAGTACAGGCTTCAGATTTGCGCTTTCGAGGTCTTGTCGCAACGATGGACTGAATTGATCCTGAATAAATCCCTTCGCTTCACTACAACGCAGCGGGTGGTATCTAGCTGTCGAATCAGTAGAAACAGGCAGAACGCGCAAACAATACTGAACTGAAGCTCAACGACAGTGACAACAACACACATCTCTCATGGCCCCTGGCTCTTCAGTCCAACCCGCTCGCTTTAGATATACCATATTTGACCTTGTTCAGCTTCTTGAAAATTGCAATCCTCTTTGGTGTTGGCAGTAGTCGATCGTCCGCTGCCGAATCCAGCCCATCAGAAGCAGCGTGGGTTACGGAAGTGACCCTGGGACGGGGCGTGAGCGGAGATGAGACCAAATGTACAGTCTCGCTCCGTCGTTGTTCTCGATTCATGCGGTCTTCAAGAGCTTCTTCGTAGAGAATGAGCGGACTGATCGAGCGATGGATGCTGGGCAAACTCTCCTCAATGGCATCCACATCGGAACTCTGGAATGCATTGCGACGCCTCTAGCGAAGTGAGTCGTCAGACGCCGGGGCTGCTGGCGTGCCCTCTAGTGCAGGCGGGTCCTCTTCGTGACCGTTGATGCTCAAGGCAGGTGTCTCCTCGCCAGTGGGGACTTCCACCGTTGTCGACTTAGCTTCTGTCAGCTCAGAAGCAGTAGCAGAGGCAGCTGGAGGTGTGACAGCCTCTGGAACTGATGGCTGTTCAGCAACATCTTCGACGGCCGGCTGAGCGGCACAATCAACCGCTTCCTCTCGAGACTCGTCCTCTTGAACCACTGATGGCTCTTCCAAGGTGGTTGTCTCGACTTCAGTTTCGTCCGGAGTAGCAATAGCTGGACTCGCGGCACTTTTTGGGTGTCCGTTGGCTTTCGGCCTATGAGGCAACTTCTGCGACTTTGGCGGATCCTTGGCCTCCGGCTCTTTCTGTGTACGGCCCGACGATGCAGCAGTCGGCCGGGTCATACGCTCTAGAAAGCTGCCAGATACCGGCGCACCCGATTTCTTCGCCTCATATTCAGAGGTGCGAGATTGCGGTCGTCCAAGGGAAGGCCTTGGTGTCGGTCTCGTTGAAGCTGTCGATTTCGCACGAGTTGCGGTCGATTTTGGCTCGGGAGCCGCAGGAGCTTCGTACTTTGCGCGGGATGCCGCTGTCGGCGCGGTAAGCCGCGAAGAGATGTTCAGCGGTGTTGTGGTCTCTCGTGGTTTGGGCTTGGGTGCAGACGATTGCTTTGCTCCTGCAGCAGTGCTCTTGTCCGCAGCAGCAGCTCGGGCCACGGAAGCAGCGGTCGGCGCGGTGAGCGAGCTTCGGGAGGGCTTCTTGGTTGGCGCCTTCGGCAGGCCCACAGAAGCTGTCGATGCTGGGCGGGGTGATTTCACGGAGCTTGTGGACGGTCTCGGTGCACTCTTAGTGGCAATGGCCGGTGGCTTTGTCGTCGCTTTGCCGTTGCTGGTCTTGCTCGCACTTTCCGGGGCAGCTGCGTCTGGCTTCCGCAGGCCTTCAGCGACTGGCGGCAATGCGCCTCCTCCACTCACCGCGAGCTCGTCTGTGGGTTGTGCGGGCTTCATCACTGCGGGTTCCTCTGCTGCTCCAGTCACATGCTTGTCAGGATTCTGTGCCTGCTCATCAAGTGTGGTCTCTTGCTTCTTGCCGAGCTGGTTGTTCGGCTCTCCTCGTGGCGTCTCTACCGCTGCCTCCGGGATGGTCTCGGCCACAAGAGGATTGGTCTTCCGGCTCTCGAGCTCTGCGTGCACCGAGGCTTTCACTGCTTCGGCGACGGCACTATCCTTGTCTTCGCTGAAGCTCGTCCGCCTGCCTGTGCTCGGCTCGCGGTTGAGCTCAGGCAGAGCCGACTTGTCTGCCTCAGCATCGGGCGGTGAAGGCATAGCGCTCAGTCGGTTCGGAGAGTCGACGGGGAAGAAGCTGGCTCTGACTTTGGATTTGGGTCGGCTGTCGTCGCTTCCGAGAGCAGCGGGAGAGCGTCCTCGGGTGGTGGACGAGGGGGAGCTGTCGTTTTTGTTCTCGAACAGTGAACGCAACCTGTTGACACTGGATGTTCTTTCTTCGGCGGGTGTCATTTCTTGCAAGCGCAACGTTAGCTTGTGACTCTGACCTCACGCCGATGTCATTGAGCAGCGACAGCGGCAGCGACAACGACAGCGGTGGAAGGTGCGACGGCTAGGTGATGGTGATGGCCGACGTCGCCTCGGGGGGTGTAGAGGTGGTGGTGGCGGGAGGGCTGGCCATTGCGTTGCCATTGATGTGATCTGACACAAGGATGTTGATGTATCAAGGCGACGGCGTGTGAAACGGGCAGGCAGGGCAGGGCAGGGCAGGGCAGGGCAGGGCAGGGCAGGGCAGGGCCAGGTCAGGGGAATGAAGGCATGCTGGGACAGTGGGAAGCAAGCGCTGGTGCCTGGTGCCTGGTGGGATGCATGATGAGCAGGTCGAGTGTGCGTTTGGCGCCGACTTACATGGGCGGCGCAATCGAAGATGTGTGCAGCAGCTCAGCTCAGCTCAGACATGGCGCTGCGGTGAAGGGTGGAGACAAGACAACACAGGCAAATGTTGTTATGGAATTATTGGGAAAAAGGAGAGATTGAAGAACGGCACGATGCCGACGCCGAGCAGTAATAAAACTTGGCCTGTTGCCAAAGTCAATAATATCCGCTGTAATATTGATGAGCCAAATTCAGCCAATACAACCATGACTCCATGACCCCGATCCCTCTGCTGAGTCTGCTTGTTGGCAGGGCAGGACTTCACAGCTGCAGACGTATACTCGGTAGCAACACAACCCTACGTCGGGCCTCGAGTCAGCCTTGCAGCTTATGACAACCTGCTGCCCGCTATATTTGATGACTGAGCTGTGCATTTGAGCCGAAATTCGGCACGCCAACTACATCATCGATCTCGCGGAGCTACAATCCGTTCATCGTTTGATCTTCTCTACTACACTGCATCGTTGGAACATGGAAGAAGTGACGGAGAAATCATAGATGAAACCCCTCGTCGCGACGGTGGCAGAGACGGCATTCGCTATGTGAGCACAGTTTCCTCGATGCCTTGATCCATGCACTTGTTCAGTGCCTGAACACCCATCAGCCATGACTTCAGTCCTCCAATATCTGTTTTTCTGGAACCTCAAATCTCCTCATGACAACGACTGGCGTCCACAACCAGGCCGAAATCCAACACAAAACATCGATAATCTCCCGTCATTCCTGAAACGAACAGACATCGAAGCTACCGTAGTCGACACAGCACCTTTCATAGCCGGAGCAGCTGGCGTTGCACACATTTTGCAGCTCAATGAGTTTGGCTTCACCGCACATGCATCAGTCTTCAAGAATGTCAAGACTCTGACTGCCATGCATCGGGCCACTTTGATTGTGGCACCGCTGGTCTTGATGTGCCAAGCCTCGGGCATCGACTATAGATATGCGATTCCGAGATGGTGTCATGATCGAGAACTCAGGAGAGACGAAGAACAGGTCAGGCAGCATGTAGATGTTGGGATCCTGCTCGGCGCCGTGGGCTGGGCTTCAAGATTGGCATTTAGATCTGGGATGAAGTTTTGGGCGCCGATCGACATTGTAATGGGCGGGGCTTTGGCAGATTTAATGCATCGAGAGTATATGAAGGCCCACGGATTATGATTGAGAATAGAGGCTGTTCCGATGCTGTGATGCTATGGAAAGAAATGTCACGCAGAGAACGCGGTCGAGAACGGCTACTCTACCAGAGCCACGGACCGCTTTCTTCGGCGCAAGAATGCCACAGTTGGTGGCCTCAAGACGTCGTTGAATATCGCCGTGCCGTAAACCAGCAACGCGAAGCCAACGATCTGTAGCCATTTGAAGTTCTCCCATCCCAAGCCGAGGGAAACAAGCCAGATGAACAAAGTTCGGCAGGTATCGATGGTCGATCGAGCTGTAGCTGATATTGATCGCGTGACGCTGAGGCCGAAGAAATTGAATCCGCTATCATGAGTTAGTGTGAGCACTCATTGTGAACATGATAGGACAACCTACCCAATCGATATCATGATGAGAATGGATGTGATACCAATGGCTCGGTAGTGGAACATCTCATAGAAACCTTCCCTTGCGTCGAAATAGCCTCCTTTGCCCTTCGCTGTTTGACCAATAGCACCATGCAGAACGCCCATCCCGACCAATGTGACCAAGAACCCAAACACACCTTCCCAGCCAACGACTTGAATTGGGTCCATTGAGTAGCGCTCCATGATGCTTTCCTCCAAGACGAATTGTGTTGCAGTGAAGACTTGGGCGAAAGCAATCAAGAAGAAGCCGAGCACAGTCTCGGCAGCGGTATGTGCTTCCATGGCCGAGACTACTTTCCTGACGTCCAGCTTTGCCATATTGTAGAGGTCTTGCTGGTCATCGGGCTGAGTGTCTCCTGGAAGAACTGGCGGATGGTCCCTCTTCTCTAATACTCCCGCAAGGCCGACAATCGCTACACCAAGGACTACGATGAACAAGCTCGCCCACTTCCAGCCGCCCAGGTGCCGCTTCAAGAACAAGACGCTGAAAAGCCCAACAAAGAGCACAAGTGCTCCTCTGGTCATCTGGTATATGGATGCTGCAACGAATAGAAGTCCGACATTCATCAAAGTTGTGCCGCAAATGTCACACATCGCGGGTAAGGCAAGCAAGAAGATCTTGGATCCCTCTAGCGGTGCTCTTTCGTGGTGGTGCAGCTCACCATCTACTGCGGGCTTCACCACAATGTTGGTCGGGTCTACGAGTGTTTGCGACGTTGACAGGTCGCCTTCGGCTCTTTCTTCCTCATCGTCTTCGGTGTCTTGAGTATGAACCGGCTGATATCTTATTTCGTCGATAGGCGTAGTGTGTCCAGGTGTTCGGAGTCGGCGAAAGAGGTAGCCAAGGAAAACGACCAGCCAGCATCCAGCCTCGCCTACGAACATCTGGAGCGTCTGAATGACTGGTTGCTCGAAGAGCTTCGGGTGGTCGGTATCGCAGTCTGCCACGCATTGCATGTCCTATCAGGCACAATGTCAGCCCTCGCACCATCAAGGCGTCCATCAAAGTGCAACACGCGAGCGTACCTGGTACTTGGTCAGTAGCGTGTTGCAGACGCCGGTCAGCAGCATGAAGGCCACCAGGACCGGGACCACTGTCTTATTTGCCATGATCGTGGGCAGGAGTCGGTTTGGTAGAGATTCAAAGCGATCTATGGTGCCATCGAGCAGTGCCCCAGCGAGGTGTTTACAGTGAGGCATCACATGTCGCAACGGCTCCTCTAAAGCGGGTGACCGGGGTAAGGTACGATGACGATGATAAGGTGTATCCACAACGGACCGGCTCGCGATAATTCTATTTATCGGATACCAGCCGACCCCAGGCCTGACCTCAGCAATTCACCTTCCACCTCTTCAGTAATATCAATGCAATTCATATCATTTGTTCTAAATAGCCTATACTGACAGTGCTCGCCGCTGCTTCAGCATCAGCAAGCCCTCAAACCTGTCCTCGATCGTTCCGGCATAATCCTCGATTGTGCTTGGCCAGACTTGATGTCAAAAGCACTATAGATCTCGCTCGCGCAAATGAGCTATATCTTCTGCAGACTGTATCAAGGTATGGAGTGAGGACTTGCATGTGACAATGTCGGATAGTCGCCGCCGTGCTTTACTTTCGATTTCATATGCAAAGCCAAAGTGATCGTGATCTCACTCTGGGTCGAGTACAGTCCTTTTAACTTACACAATCTTTTCTGCTACTGCGACATCAACTTTAACAGATAACAACAGCCTAATGCTCATACATCCAGCGCTGGCGCACCCTTAAGATACCCCGACAATCACGGCTTGATAGACACATCACAGGAGTCGGATTAACCTTACCAGTCCGGGTCTCATTCACGAGGGGTCTCTGCGCCTTCGCGTGTGCAACAGAGACACAAAATTAGGCCCACTCAACATCATGCGATGGACAACGTTGACCGCGCTAGGCACTTTCGTGCTGAAGGTCGCAGCACACCTGGAGTGTCCGCCAACAGTGATTGTCACTTATACCAGCGTAACCCCAGAATCTTCAGGATCCGTAAGTGACTCGCAGTCGGTGACCTCGAGCCAATCTGCAATCACGGGCACAGTTTCTTCGATCTCGAAGCAGATTATAACCGTCACGGAGACTTCTGTCTCAACATTCACTCAGAATGTCTGGTCGGGAACGGTAAAAGCAAAGATCATGACAGGCGTTCTCACCATTACCAAGGAGTTTGAGCGCTATGCGTCCGGAGCTAATCTGATTGGCATCCGTGTCGCCTCCAACTCATGTCCTGGTGTACCAACCTCGACAATTACAGTGACTGGTACTTCTCCGCAATCCTTGTCCAGCAGCTCTGAATATCCCAGTCCGACTATCACGACTAGCATTGCGATCGGTCAGAGTACGACAGGATCATCAAGCACAAGTACCTCCATCAGTCCACCACCAGAGCCGTCCACAACGAGCACCTCCTCGACCTCGCCCACATCTGCCAGTCAATCCTCATCAGGCCTGAACTCTGATCCTTCTACAGAGATCGGTCCCTCTAAAACTACCACCGAGACCTTAAGTACCCCTCAAATATCTCCTGTAGACCCAAGTTCGTCTCTTCCATCGTCTACAGTGGGCTCAATAACCTCATCTCCCACGCGGCCTTCCAGTCAACTCCCCAAGGACTTCTGGTCAGTAGCGACACCTACGCTGACTATCAGACCCGATGGAACGTATCAACTACCTTGCTTTACGTTTCCTCCCACTTATTCATACGTTCTGGATCCTCCACGGTACACGACTAGTCTGTGTAAGCCGCATTGCGGGAGCATTAACTTCAGATCAGAGGTCACGATCTCACAACCGAAAACGACAGTCACAAGGGTTTGCTATCCTATAATGTCAGCTACTGATGCTGGCAAGGTAACATTTACTCCCCTTCCCGTCCTTGCCACGGCTACGCAGACGATACAGGCGCCGGTTGAGTGGGACAAGTGTCCGCCAAAGCACCCATACACCGCCGAACAAGACAACGATTCCAAATGTGGACCAGACCCAGACAAAGGCAAGAACTACCAGTGCAAGAAAGGCGTATGCTGTGGGCCCCAGGGGGAGTGTGGAAAAGGCTGGGAGTATTGCAACGAAGGTTGTCAACCGAATTGGGGGTGAGTCGCTCAGATCACACTGTCTAACACTACGTATGTTGAACCTTGTGCAGGGTTTGCTGGAAGAACTCAACGTCGTGCAAAGCGCCCGAAACGCCTCCCGAGTCCGGTGAAAAACATAGTGTGGACATATTTCCAGTGTGGTATGATGCACCAAGACCACGTAAGTCAGTTGATTACACGACATTATTTCTATGTGTTGCCTACCATAGCGCAAGATATTAGCTGATATCCAACAGCTCCGCCCGACTTTCCGTGGCCACCGGTATACTTCATTGAACACAGCGGCGGAGCTTCTGATGATGTCGGATGTGGGATCTGCCCACCTGCATCTTTGCTTGAGTGGGCATTTGGCCTCAAGGGAGAATGTGGAATCTTCGGGTACGGCAATCCACCGGTTATACATATCTTCTCCTCGCTTGGGACATCTGCTAACCTTTTACTCCTTGCTTTTAGATGTGATGGCTGGGACTTCGGATGGTTCTTGAAATTCACGCTCCCAAGTCTCACGTGCGACAATTTGGTGGTCAAGTTCATTTGCAGGACACTAAACCTCCCCTGTTGCAAGAAAGACCACTCGGATGGGACTTCTTCTGCGTATGTCGATCACTGATCTCGAAGCATATCTTGGACCATGGCTGACCATATGAATTTTCGGGCAGTATTGATTGCACTGCTCCCGCATGCGACAGCATAGCACCTCCGGGCGTCAGTATCGATGGCGGAGGCGGATACTGCGATGCTCCAGATATGACCAATTGCGAGAACACGCCGCCCAAAACGGGAGAAGGCGAATGCGACCCAAAGCTGACTGTCACTGACAAGACAATATATTGCGACCTCGTTACGAACACCGCCGGTCAGTCGTCGGAGACCTGCCCTTCGACCGCTGAGGAAACGAGAACGGGTTGCGCAGTGGTCCCAAAAACGACTACAGTAACGACGACAGCCTGTGAAACGACGACCGCGGAGCACACATCTGTGTTCTGTAGTGTTCAAACAGGCGGCTCTGGAGCAAATGCCACTTCCAGCCAGACTTGCAGCAGCACGACTAAGACCGTCAGTGGTTGTGGCGTGACCAATTCGGTCACTTCAGAAACTACCACTGGCTGCAGCACTGGCACCGCAGTGATAACCTCAGCTTTCTGCTCGGTCCGAACTGGAGCTAATGCGACCACGACAGATTGCCCGTCTACAGTGTATAACACCATTACTGGCTGCGATGCTTCAGGCAGTATCACAACGGACATGACGACGACATGCTCCACCTACAACACGGTCACAGATGTCACAGAAAATTGCTTCGGGTTTCCGACTGTCGTTAACAGCGTCACTTCAACGCCAGACATAACATGCACGGCAACGAGGACAAGCGTGCATTCCGGCTGCGATATCTCGGCAAGCACGACCACCTCAATCAGCTATTCGGAGCTAGTTTGCGAGCTCCAGGAGACGCCATCTTACATACAGATAGTCCCTCAGACTCCCGAGGGTCAGTGGCCGATCACTTTCGGCGTCAATGCCACAGAGTCTGAAGGTTCCGCAACCTCAGCCCCAGGAGACGCAAGCTCAGAGCCGACCCCGTCTATCACAACCAAAGCAACATCGTCAAACTCAATCACCTGTGCACCGCCAAGCGTCGCCTCATTACCATCGTGCACTCCTATCGTGGCGTCGGGGTTCAATGAGCCTATCACCGAGATGTTCAGGCCGAGCGATAGTGTACCAACCACTACTACAGCCGCAAAGGCCAGACGACAAGCTGATTCTGGCGCTGGACTTGGCCAGACGGTGACTGGGTCGATTTCGTGCTATTGCGGCACAGACGCATCGCTCACGGATGTCTGGCCTGTCAGCACGTGCAGCACTCTCCTGTGTCCAAACCAGGCTGCTTCATGGCAAGCTCCGACAGGCAGTGCTGTTCGGGTCACGATCGATTCGAATGCCAATATCATTTCAACTGCTTCGAACACGGCGATGCCAACCACTCCTGCCGAGGGGTCCCCTGCTGGGAAGAGAGTAGCGGGCCGGATGAACGATGCATGACCATTTCTCGGAGTGGCATCGTGGTTGGGAAAGTTTTTGAAGTGGTAGCCGGGTAGTGGAATGACAGAGAGTCTGGCATGATTTCCCTACACGACCTCTGAGAACACCCGTCTACCTTGAAATTGTGCAGACAGGTTGTCAAAACTACTCAGGAAGCTTCGAATTCATGTTGAGGAATGCCTTGGCCTCTTCCTCGGTGAAATCGCTCTGTGCACTCTCCTTCTTATCGATGGGTCTGAGCTTGTTCACCCTGATCCGGTACCACATCTCTTTCCTGTCTCCACCGAGCTCACCACCAAGCATCTTCTTCTTGATTTCTTTGAGCACATCATTGAATGCCGCCGGCTCCTCAAACTCAATTATCTCTTCTCTCATGACCCGTATACCTTCGACCACTCTTCCAGTGTTCGACTCTCCAATCGAATGTTTCGCCCAATCTAGAATGATGAACTTCAGCTGCTTGCAAGCCTCGTAAATTTCTGGAATACCATCTGCGTTTTGCAGCATCTGTTTGAACTCCGGGATGGCATTCTGGGGATCGATCTTCTTGGCTTTGCGCCTCGTATCTTGAGCGAGCAGAGCAGCTACGTCCAAGTCTGAAAGTGGTTTAGGTGCATCTTTCCTTCCCCATCGCTTGCCTCTTGCTTTGGGTGGCACTTTCTTCACGTTGCCTGCTGCGATAACCTTGTCTAAGGCTGTTTTTGACTGCTCCAGCAGATGTTCTGGAGGCTGCGAGTACTTTGTGATGATGTGATAAGGCTCGGGAGGTTCGTCGTCAGGATGGACTGCTCGATGTTTGATGGCTTGAGTGAGCTTATGTATGACTGGGTTATAGGTATCATCCATTGAAGCATATTCCGATGGCTCATCTGCGTCTTCGGTGTTGGCTCTCGATAAGTCCATTTTGTCCACATAGTCGCTCATTGCATCAAGCAGATCCTCCTCGGGCAGATTTCGATGTACTTTGAGCTGTTTGCCACTGACCGTGAGGACTCTGTCAAGGGGCGGGAATTTGTAGTTGCGCACATCTTCGTTGAATGGAAGCTCTGTGTCGTAGAGGCACTCAAGGTCAGACTCAATACTTGGCGAGAGTACGATCAGCTTCGGCTGACTGTTGGCTTTTGGTACCATACGTGCGATCGCGAAAGACTCCAGCTCGTATAGTGCATGTATCAGTGACGACAATGCCATTGAAGCCTTCTCGTCCGTCCTCTTTGCAACTATCATCTGTGACCGAGACATGTCTAGATAGCGATGGTACTGATTCCGATCGACAAAACCCAGTATTTCCAGTCCAGGGTGTGTTTCGAATGTCGTTACGTTTCGGTCGCTCTCTGAGATGTGAACTGCTGTTCTGCCATACTCGTAGCCTTTGGAAAGCTCGTCAGGTTCGACGTTCTTCTTACCACCCGGTGCATTTTCGTCGTCAACTAGATAAGATCGTGCTGTTCGTACGGTGGCCAAGCCGTCACCACCTTCCGGAGCCTGTGCGCCACCATTCGACAGGGTGGCAGAGCTCTGAGTTGGGTGTTGAAGACCTTCGCGAACCACAAACTTGCTGGCGGAAGGTGCTGAAGCCCTCATGACTTTGATATATCTCTCAACCTCGATGGTAAGAGCATCATCGTACTGGTCTGGGTTGCCAAGAGTCAGGATAGCCCTGGTGGGTGTGCCCTTGGTGAGCTTTAGTCGAGGAATCTGAAGCTCGTCGACCGCCTGTGCTAGGGTTCCGAAAGCGCCGTCGCAGTCTTCACAGAACTGCTTGAGAACTGCCTCATTGCTGGCTTTGAGAGGATGCTTGCCCTCTTCCCTGAAGCCGTACTCTGCATCGTCGAAGTCGATGCCCAGGATGACGAGCTCCATGTGGTCGTCTTTGATTTTCTTGGTGAAGTCCGACAAGTCGTCAGTGTCCATGGGCGTCAAGGCGTCAGTGATGAGGACAATCTTGCGTTTGTACTGCAACTTTTTGCAGGTCTCTGCAATCATGTGAATGGCCAGGGCGAGAGCAGAGACAGCATCACCGGAGTCTGTCTTGCTAGCGGTCAGCTGTTCTCGCAGTCGTCGAATGTCGCTCATGGTGACTTGGGCAAGGGGCTTCAATACGCTGATATTGTTGTAGCTGTCGTCCTCGAGGGCCAACTCGTTGTCTGTGCCGTCTGTTCGGAGAGCAATGACTCCAGCCATTGCCAGCTTCCTGCCGGTCTGCACTGTCGTTGCGATGTTGTCCCAAAAGTATTCGAGCGCCCATTCGAGGTTGGTATGCGTGCGGCCGTGGGCGCCCTGGCCCATTGACCGGCCGACATCCACGATGTAGACGGTGGCCTCTTTGTTGGCCATGGCGGGTAGTAAGTACATACACTGGCAGGCAGTACGGCCTTGTCGCGACTTTGACGCGAGGCGCGTGATTTTCGAAGCGCCAATTCAACTGGATGAAGTCATCGTCCCGCGGCCCATTGTCTTCTATCACCCATCACCACGCTTCTCTCTCCTACTGTGCCTATCTTACATACATCTCGTGAGAACGACACAATGCCTGGCACGCAGTCTTTGTTCGATCCCAAGAACTACCATGTGAGTAGACCAAAGAGTGCCCGCCTGCTTGCTGCACATGCATCCAGCCCCACTGGCATACACATGTTCGCTAATGCCTCCTTCACTGCATTCAGATTCTCACATATGGCACCTTACTTGGTTCCAATCTCTTCCAAACCTTTCTGGCTGGCCCCCTGGCCTTCAAAGCGTTGCCACGACCGTCTTTCAGCACTCTACAACAAGCCATCTTCCCGCCATACTTTACACTCCACACTGCTTTGCCACTACTGCTTGCCTTGACATGGCCCGGTGAAAGGCTGGCACAAGCAGGAGGCGTAGTTGCACGCAGGCATGCAGGCCCGTATGGACTGCTTGAAGAGGAGAGTAGATGGGTCGCTTTGCTGCCAATTGTGATAATGTTCGGCACAAGTCTGTTGAACCTAGTGGCGCTCGGTCCAGCTACAACAAAGGTCATGAAGGAGAGGAAGCACCAGGGTAAGTCGCGCATGGGCACATCAGATACATTGCGAAGGCACCAATACTGATCCGGTGAGCAGAGACGCGCGATGGAAAGAGATACTACGAGCCTGGTCCCAAATCAGAGGCGATGCAGAAGCTTAACAAATCCTTTGCCTGGCTCCACGGTGCATCTTCGCTTTCGAATGTCGTGGGTCTTGGTGCTATGCTGGTCTACGGTTTCACATTGGCGGAGAAGATGTGAGCTGTGACCTGACGTTGCAGAAGAGTTGCTCGTATCCTTCGTTGGAGGTTGCAGCTGCGCTCACAGACTTGGTCGGGGTCTTGGAAAGGAATGTCATGGTTACGTTCTCTGCCAAGTATCACCATCAGCCCTATGATCCCGTGGGACCTTTGCTGGGCCCAAGACAAGACTCAACACAGTCTGACGTTGGAGCATCATGCAAATTGAGGCGGTGGGTGGCTTTGCAGGATGGCAGCCAAGCGTTGCTGTTAAATAGCCCTCGGAGCTAAAGCGTTTGTGCAACCGGAAGAGTCTCATATAGAAAGACAAACCGTGGACAGCCATCAACAGCAGCAGCAGCAGCAGCAGCAGGATCACCGACTCACTTTACACACTTCAACTTGCACACCAGCGCAAAAATGTCAAGCTTCACGTCTACCACGATGATGGCCGCCCAGGTGGCTGCACTTGCAGCGGCGCAAGACGCAACCATCCAGCCAGTTCCAGCCTGCACCAAATATCACACGCCAACTTCGTTCTCCGGCTGCGATACAATCGCAGGCGTGACCTCAACCTCACATACAGACTGCGGCGGCTGTGCTTTGGCCACGAGACCTCCCCTCGTTGCAAACGCTGCCCAGCCACGGATATGACCTTGCGACTACAGGAGCAGCATGTGCACCGAGCAATACTCCTGGCTTCGAGACCCAGGTCAAACGCCAGGACGAGAACGGAACGATCAGTGTAGCGGCGACCTGCTTCACGTACGTGACAGCCACCACTAACAGCTTTGGCGGAGACTGCACTCCATTGCCTAGAACGACCGCGAGTCTCGACTGGTGGCGGATGTGGACTGGTCACTATCACGGAGACGAAGGAGTTTGGCGTCGGCGCATGTCCCACTGAGACTGCGAGGACGAGCATGGTCTGCGCTCCAAGTCCTGCAAAACTTTAATGGATGCGTGGGTAATATCGAATCGATTCACATTTTGTCACTCTTTTGGAAGATTGTGGTTGGGATGGACGGGGTCCAACTCAAAGCCTGGGAAAGCTTCACGGTGAGGTCACTCTAAAAGATATAACAGGAGTTATGCCTCGCTTACTGATCAAAAGCCTTGTTGCCCTCAGAATGCTCTGCAGCCAGACCGTCCTTGTACTTGGAAACGACGCTCTCATCCAGAGTTTCGTCGAAGACGTCGACTTCTGTAGTCGCGAACTTCCTTGCGCCAACCTTTCTCTCGAACAACAGATCCAGCTCAGCGAAAGTCCTGCCTCTTGGCTCTGGCACTCGGAAGAAAGTGTAGATACAGCATAGGAAGGCGATACCGGCCCAGAAGAATCCCGCGTAGTTGCCCCAGTCCCAAGCGCTAGGGTTGATCATGTATGGAGTCAGGACCGAGCAGATGATTCCGACGATGATGTACAGGTTGCGACCGAGGACCACGGTCTTGATCTGCAGGCGACGAGTCGAAATTTCGGCGACCAGAGAATAGCAGACAGTTCCAACGGTGAGTTGGTAGACCAAAGCCCAAAGGATCATGATGCTACCAGTTGCGAGACCGCCAGTTTCTCGGTCTGGCACGAGGCCAAGGAAACCCGTGATCAGGAGCATTGTCGTGAGTCCGCAGAGTCCATACAGGTACAGAGAACGGCGTCCAATACCGATCGACATCAGTCCCCAAGCACCGAAGACTCCGACCATATTGATTGCGTACTGACCCATAGCGAAGTTATATGAGTTGTCCTGACTGACACCGGCCTGTTCGAGGAAGTATGTGGAGTAGTTCGAGAACGAGTTACCCGCAAGGTTCTGCATTGCCCAACACATGCAAACGATCTCGGTGCGGCGAAGATCGGTTCCCCGGAAGCAGTCCAAGTAAGAAGCGCCAGCAGTGATCTTCTCCTCAAGGGCAGTCGTGTGCGCCATCATGGCAATGGTTTCATCAGCGTTGAAGTCGGTCTCACGGTTCTTGGATGTCAGGCGGAGCAGTGCCTTCTTTGCATCTTCGAGACGTCCTCGACGCACCAGCCACCAAGGTGATTCTGGAGCAAGAGCAATGCCGATGAGAAGAGGCACTGGCCACATCCATTGCAGAGCGTATGGAATTCGGTATGCCCACTCATCGGTCCGGTGCAGCATCGATCTGATGACACCAATAGCGATCAACTGTCCAAGACCCCAGCACTAGATTCGGTTGGTCAGCGTCTATCCCGAAAGAAGGGAGACTCGATCGTTGTATTTACCATGTTAACATATGTGGTCAGGTAGCCACGGAGAGCGACTGGGCAGACTTCGGAGGCATATGTAATGGTCAGAGTCTGGAAGACACCCCACGGAATACCGCAAAGAATCTCGCCAACGAGGAGGACTTTCACGCTTGGTGCGGTGAAGAAGATGGTGATGAAAGCAATGATCAGAATCAAGCATCCCATGACCGTCTTTCGATAGCCAAAACGCTCGCTGACCCAGCCGTTGATGAGCAGACCGATGAACTCTCCGCAATTAGCGCCGTTGCTCAGGCCTGCCTGCCAGGGCGCAGGAACCTGACGATGATATTAGCGATGATGCGTGCTGTGCCAGAAGAGTGTTCACTCACCTGATGTGTGCCGTCGGCAGTAAGCACACCATATTTCTCGTTGAAGGTGTCGAATGCGTAGAAGTTGTTGACCAGGGCGACTTGATAACCTTCCATGGCAATGCAAGTGGAGATAAGAACACTCCATCCGATCGCCTTGGGATACAATTTGATTCCTTGGAGCAATGTCATGTTTTGCTCAGCGTCAGATGCTTTCTTAGCATCGATGGTCATCTGCTTCATGGTGTCGGTCATGTTCAACTCGTCGGCGGCGGGGAAGTGAAGAGGACTGGCGTGTGCTGCCTCCACACTGTCTTTCTTCTCATTGTGCGTCGAGTCACGCCTCTGGTCGGCCATGATGGCTCACGAGCTTGCGTTGCTTGTGCGACGTGGTTGCAAGCTGATGTGGTGAGGAGGCAAATGCTTGAAAAGAAGCAGAACGCGAGCACCACACTGCCGATCTTTCTTGTATTAATACAACATGGTGGGCACTAGGGCCGCACATGCAGAGTTCGCCATTGGCCCAGTAGGAACAACAATATTCCTAGACACAGCACTAGAGTCCAGATGGAGCTCCGCACGAGGCCCACCGCCCACGGCCCACGGCCCACGGCCCACGGGGTACCGTGCGGAAAAAGATAGCGCCGCTGGTCGGCAGGACGGCCAGCCCAGGCTCTTGGCGTGGCTTTTGATTCGCCCGAAGAAGCCGGCAGTCGGCGCGACATCTTCGCTTGACCAAGTCGAGCGACTGTCAGCCAGCGGTCAGCTGATGCTGATCGGCGTTCGAATGGATTCCATGGCTGAACGTTTCGCCGACACCTTTCCACTCCCACTCCCAGCGGCCGAACCACGTGAAGCGAAGGATCGGCTTATTCATCCGACAAAACTGACTCGGCACACTTTCCGAGCTTGCGCCTTTGTTTACACTTCCAAACACCCCGACGCGACTTCCCGCACGTCCATACTCAAAGTGCAATTGCAATTGCCATTATTGCCCGAGCATGTACAGCGTACTGCACACCGCAGCGTAGGCGATCGACCCGCACAGGCAGTATTAGACTGCACACGCAGCTGGCAGCATACCGGCGACATCTACGGAGCATAAAGGGCGCGAAATGTCGCATTTTCCCACCAGCAGACCCAGCTCCCCATACTGCGACGGCGACGGCGACGACAACATCTTCACCACCGCAACCCAGACCAGCTTCCAGAACGCGAATGACATTGTACATTCCACCCCGCAGCAGCAACATCCCGACAACGCGCATGCCTTCCCGCTCCACTACAACCAGCACCCCGACATCTACGACCAAGACACGCCAGGCAGTGCAGACATGTCTATCGAGCTGGGACGCGGTGTGAAGAGGAGTGCACACCAGCAGGACCAGCATCTCTCCTCCAATGCAATCTTCAGCTTCGCCAACGACAATAGCCAGTACGACTTTCCGGACACCCCTCCGTCTCGTCCGCGCAACTCCCAGCGCAAGTTGGATGACACCCTACGAAAGGAGGCCTCAATCCGCCGCGCTACCGAGACTGCCCGCACCAGTGATACCATGAAGCGATCGAACGCTGGAGGGCGACGAGCTGTGTCCGAGTCTCAAGCCCGGACAGGCGCTGATGTAGAACCAGCACAAGAGAATGCAACGGCAACCGTGGTGGCATCGCGCTTTGCGCAGCGCGTGTCCTCGTCTTACAACATTCCCACTCGCTACACTACAACGGCAGGACTAGCTTCTGCGCACAATACTCCAAGACGACAGACTGCTGGTAATGCTACTGTCCAGTCAACCACCAATTCTATCAACCAGTCTTTTATGCTTCCAGATGTTGCGGATATCACGGAATTAATATCTGGACCCCGAGCGAATGGCACTCCATTGGTCAGGCAGACTGCTACTACGCGCTCTCGTTTCGTGTCGACATCATATAGGGGAAAATTGCAGACACAGACTCATCTGCCCGTAACAGCAGTGGGCTTGCCGGAAGATGAGAAGGCCATCTTCGCTTCTCTTCAGATGCTGCATGATAGGGTCAACCAGCTCGAGCACGAGAGGAACGAGGCACACAAACACATTGAGGAGTATGAGCGGGAGGTCATTGAGCTTCGGAGCCAACTGCAGGTAGTGGACGGTCGACCAGATAGCGGACTTGGTTCTGAAGAAGACACCAGGGAAGTAAATGTCCCTGCTGCCCAGAAGGCCAAGCTTCAGGCCAAGGTCAAGGCGGCCGAAGACAGACTGGAGCGATCCGAGCGCAAGGCAAGCGTTTCTAACATAACCGTAACTCGTGTCACCAAGGAGCGGGATATCTTGCTCAGTCAGTTAGCGACAGCTTACTTCAAGAATGAGGTTCTCGAGGAGGAGAACGAGACCTTTCGCGAGAGTCTCAGTGAGCTGCGAAGTTCAAATGAAGGCTTGAGAGCTCGGGTGCAGGAGTTGGAGCATGAGAATGCCCTTCTGCGCCCTGAACTTCCCTCACAGGGCGCGTCAGATAAGCAGGATACAAGGACAACCAGACATCGGACTTCATCGGCACAATTGAACGACAGATCCGACGACATTTCAGATGGAATGAATCTTGGCGGCAAAGCATTCGGTGGAAAGCAAACAAAGCGCCTATCTGAGCTTGACAGAGACGGCAGCAGAAACGATCAGGCCGGAGAGACTGTCATGCGAGAGCTCGCCTCGCATACGGAACGAGAAATACAAAAGCACAGAGATGCCCGGACGGCTGAACGAGCACCAAATAAAGCCCAACGTCAATCGATTGCGCGCTCACGGTCCAAGTCACGGCGAAGAACGAGTCTTGTTGAAACGGACAGACTGCATCGACAAGCTTCAGCTCCTGTTGAGATAGAGCAAACCAAGTCGTTCCCTGCGGGAAATGATATCACGCGAAGGTCTCCTCGCTCAACCAAGTTGACCGAGCAATTCGGGCACGATCTCACAGTCTTGAGCGACCTGGATCCCCTCGATGTTGCGCGCTTGCGGAGGAAGCTCGAGGAAGAATTGCAGGCAGAGCGGTGTGGACATAGCGAACACGTCCGTGTCGATGAGGAGAATGCTGTCACCGGACACTCAACATCCCATCGCTCGCTCTCTCGAAGACCTTCCCTCAAAGACACCACAACTGGCTCAGGTCGAGTTGATCTTGAGGGAAATTCCATCGATGATATCTTGAAAGTTACAAAGTCAGTCCGCGTCCAATCGCCTCACACATCAGATGAGATTTCGCATTCTGACCATCATGCGGTGGATCTTGGAAATTTCTCATCTCTGAGCAATATCAGCCGCCGCAGGAGACGCACTGCTAGTGCAGATGGGATGACGTCTGCCTTCATCATCCCCGATCTCGAGTTGAACACAAGCAGCTCGCTGGCCACCGAGGTTGGAAGCAAATGTGTTCCGCATCGAGCCAGCCAGTGTACCGCCTGTGAACACGAGGATACTCAAGTCGATATTCCAACGCCGGTGCCAGTCACTGAGCGCGAGGAATTGGAAGATATGACCAATGCTACTGTCAGACCATCGCAGCCTCCCGCTGAAGCACTTGCAAAGGTCATCAAGAACCTTGAGGACGAGATCAAGCACCTCAAGCTCAAACGCGATTCAAAGAACCGCATATACAATCAGCATGAGCCAGCGCTTGCGAGACGAAAACGCGTTGCTGTCAAAGAATTGATCGATGCCTTGACTGCAGAAATCGAGAGAAAGAGCGACCAGGTCTACGCACTGTACGATGTTTTCGAGGGTCAGAAGGAGTCCATGGCAGGCAAGAAAGCACAGGAAATGAACGATGTCGACATTGAAGAGACTCTGCAGAGCCTTGGTGTTGACGCGGCGGAATTATCTGGCAGAGTGGGAAGATCTGCTCCGGTAGGTCTGGACGGCCTTGACGACCTGAGCTATGCCAGCGAGTTGCCCTTTGAGGGCTTCAGCGAGATCGAAAGCGAGGACGGGGAAGACAAGGGGGCGAAAGTCTAGTGTTGGGTGTTGAATTGTTAGCGGTTTTGTACAGCATCGTTATTGCGAAGAGTTTTGGGATCGGTATTGTTCATCGGAATTGATAAAGGACAACGAAGTAGGTAACGCGAGGTTGAGATGCCCTTTGCTTGATTACTTTGACTCTTGGCTCCTGGCCGATCGAGTTGATAGCCTGGTGATGGCTGTGCTCCTCCGCCATCAGGGTCCCGTACTCCTCATGTGCTGGTCATGCTTCACGCTTCACACTCGTTTTTTCTCCACCAACGCCACGCTTCATCGCTAAATTGAGAAACGAAAGGGTTATTAGAGGACCTTTCCACAAATTATGCAGCCGTTTTCGACGGTGTTTTGGTCGTTGACCGCCTCTTAATGTTGAAAAGCTTCTTCAGCTTCCCCAACCTAGACTCACGCTCATTGTCCTGCCGAATAATCTCTTCCCTAGAGAGGATATGCGCAGACTCAGGCGCTTCATCTTGAGGGACCTCCGCAGGTTCGTGCTCTTGGGATCTCCGTCGTTGATCTCGCGCGCAGGTCGAGACCACTCTATGAAGAATCTCAATGGCATGGAGCCCGCTCAGACTGCCGCTGGCTTTTTGCGTGGCCGGATTGCGCCACGGACAGTGATCGCGATGCAATTCCACCAGATCGATAATTGCAGAGTTCTCGTTGTTTGCCTCGTCATCGTTGTTGCTTCGCCTCGAACTCCGGTAGTCAGGTTGATACATCCACAGCCCGACGCGCTGAAAGCAGGCGTCGCACTCGAGGAGTTCGTTGCCGGCTTCGTTGGAGCCTCGCCAACCATGCATCGCAATCGTGAAAGCTCTTACTGCATCCTCATCTGTTGCATGGTTTTCAAGAATGGTCGTAGGGAGATCCATTAGCACCTTTGCAGAAGAATCGTCAAGAGACCTGATCTTGACTTTGTCGATGGAGCTGCCAATGTCGCACAGTGAGCGAAAGCGCTTTCTCAGCCCTGGCTGCCAGACCGATGGTCGGACTATAGGCAGACGATAAATGTCATCTTTGCATCCAGCCTTGTGCCATAGACATGAACTCGAGTGCCCTTCGACGATTTCCTCTCTGTACCGATCCGCCAAGTCTTGCTCCAAAGCTTCTGCTTCTGCCTCGTCGCCCGGTCCTTCCTCTGCTTCCGTTGAGCTCTTGACCTTTTGGTTGATGTTCATGCTGACCACCAGCCTTCGTTCACAGCCACCCTTGCAGGCCACCGTGTTGACATCCACACAAACCCAGCCGCGCTTCGCCCACTCCAGCTCGCCGATCGGGTCTGGCTTCGGATGCCATTGACTTACGCTGCTAAACGTCTTTAATCGTGCGAGGAAGGTGTCCTGCGACCAAGGCGAGAACTGAGGCGTGGGCTTTGATACATCGCGGCTGCTTTGGTTGAGAAGCTTCCGTGGGATGGATATCACAGATGCGGCCGTGCTATCGAGAGACGCGGCTGAAGTGCTATGCCGCAGTCGCTTCCTCGCGCGTTCTCGAGCTTCGTCAAAAGCTGCGGCGGCATTGTACGTGCGTTTCTTGCTTGATTTCGACCCGTTGTCGGCGGGTAGAGCTGCGGTCGAGGTCAGAGCGTCGAGGGCTTTGTAGAATTTACGTTTCGTGGTCGCAATCGCCTCAGGCATTTTGGCAAATCGTGGTGCGGTGCACGCCGCTGTAGTTCTGCGCGAGGTTTGGATGTGGTTGCATCGGAAACAAAGAAGCACCAGGCTGAGAACTAAGCGGAGCGAAAGGCGACGCGAATACCGGTATAAGTATAGTTCTAGAACTAGTTCAGCCACGCCAAAGCACGCGAAGCTGAGGTCGTGCCATCACAGATGAAACATTCCATTATCGTAGACTTGCCATCTCCATCGGCTCTGATGCTGTAGCTGTAGTAGCTGTACACTGATCCAGCCTTCTTTGCAGTGGCGGATCCCCACGCCGGACGCCTGCTGCCTGACTTCCAAGTTCCTGCATCGCTATCAAGATATCAAGATATCAGATCTCCCAGACTCGTGTCGACTCCTTGGCATAGATCGAGCGCGACCACAACTATCTCTGGTGTTGGAGATGCCCCGTATATTCAGGACTTTCTATCATCTCCCAAGCTGATGCGATTACTGGCCAAACGCCATGGCAGAAGAGGTCGGATCGCAAGGTCGCGGCGAGGGCGCAACACAGCATATACGCCTAGCATGCCAGGCCTGCCAAAGGAAGAAGATCAAGTAGGTGAGGTCACGTCGCGATGACACAGGAGTTCCGCGGCGTGCTGACCGACTACCATAGATGTGATAGAACTTTCCCATGTGGTCAATGTCTTCGATCAAGTCTTGTTTGCGAAGCGTCAACAAGGAAGCCACGCGTACGCCATGCTGGGAAGCGTGCAGTTGATCTAGAATTGCGGAATCGCATAACGAAGCTCGAGAGTCTAGTCGAAAGCCTCAGTGGCGAAGTAGGACTAGTTGACAAGGACGCTGTTACGCAGCCCAGAGCTCACCATGTGGTTACCAGTGCCCCAGGGTCGCCGGTCGTGGAAAATGGCAGTCCATTCTGGTCTACCTTGACGAACGAGGTTCAAGCTCTACGAGATGCACTTGAAGAGGACGAAAGCGACGATGAGGCGGCCTCGTCACCTGTAGCACAAAATGGATCTGAACGAACGAACGACTGCAGCCTGACACACGACCTACTGATCTGTGCACCTGGTGCAATATACGTGATCCCGGGAGCTATACCTGAGCCGCCACCTCTTATGGCCGATGAGCTGTACAAAGTGTATCTCACCAATGTCGATCCCGTCTTCAAGCTGCTCCATAGGTCTACGGTCGAAGCATTCTTATTTCGCGACATGCCGTATTTTGGAAGACCCGCCGACTCTCCACCAAATCAGGCGCTAAAGGCAGCAATGTGGTTCGCAGCCGTGACGACGCTTCGAGATGATGAATGTGCAGCTCGTTTCAGCGCTACCCGGTCTGATCTTCTTCGACTATGTCGAAGACATTGTGATGCAGCCCTGACTCTGGCCGATGTGATGGTGACAACGGACTTGGCCACGCTACAGGCTTTTGTCGTGTACGTTGCCGCTTCCCGCATCACCGACTCTAGCCGGCGTCCATGGACAATGACTGGCTTAATCATGAGGCTTGCTCAAGGCTTGAGTCTTCACCACGAGAATGCCAGCCATACGCCGTTTGAGCAAGAGACGAGACGACGACTATGGCACCAGATCCGAGTGCTTGACGCTTTTGCAGCATCAGACAGGGGAACTGAAGTCCTCATTCCACTAGCATCCTTTACCACGGCTCTGCCAAACAACGTCGACGATGACGACTTTGACGAAAACTCTCCCTACATCCCTAACAGAGAGAAGGGTATGAGCGACATGACCTTCAACTTGATGGCTCATCTGGCAACCAGGGTGACGATGCAGCTTCTTGCGCCCGAGCATACTCCCGATGGTAAGACATGGCAGCAACGACTCGAACTAGCTCGCGATCTGGGCAACGAGCTGCGCGAAAAATACTTACAGTTCTGCGACCTCTCAAAGCCATTTCATAGATTCATTCACGCCGTCGGTGCCTCAATGGCTGCTTCGAGCATGCTGAGAGCGGTGAGACCGCTGCAAAAGCACGTTTCCAGTGAGTAAACTCTGTGGCGTTGATAGAGCCTCAGATGCAGACACTAGTCCGCTGCAATGCGCTACCGATCGAAGGAAGATCCTGTGAGCGTGCCGTCGCTCCGAATGTTGCCAGATTGACGCATTGGGTTCCCGCTGACAATCGTACCAGGTATACCACCAAGAGTCGATAGCCCTCTCGTCCTCGAGCTGGCTGTAGAGAGCTTGCGGGCGAGCGAAGCAACACACGACGACCCAGAGGCTGGAAAGTGGCGGTGGATGGTCTGGGTGCAATGGCACGCTCTCGCTGTTGCTTTGGCAGGACTCTGCTCAGTTCGCGATACTCCCCTCGCCATGACGGCATGGCTCTACGTCGAGAAAGCATACGATCGCCATTCAAAGCAAGTCGCTGATTCACGCAACGGCAAATTGTGGCGGCCGGTCGAAAAGCTTTATCGAAAAGCCAGTGCGTTTCGTACCGGCATCTCAGAATCAGCCATCAAGACGCATAAGAAAAGTACAGGCATGTCAAAGGCACCGCAGCCAGAAGTGGATGTGTCGAATCTGTCTCTAAAAGATGTTATGATTCCTGACACAATCGCGTCACGGCAAGGCTACCTCACCAATCCGCAGCCATTGCAGATCCAGAGCCACAACACAACGAACACTGGTTCTTCGAATGCTCAAATGGATATACAGTGGCCTGCTATGCCCTCGCAGGGTGCCGACCTCCAATGGATGGATTGGGAGAACATCATGCAAGAAATTTCGGCGGTGCCGGGAGGTATGGATCTGAACGAGTTTGACGTGCCTCCGAACTTGGACTTGATGCAGAATGCGTTGCCTGAGCCGCGTGAGTGGCCATTCTCGCAGCAACAGAATACGATGTAACTTTACAGTTGACTGAATTGCTCATGCTTGGTCATGCTGCATTCGCGCTCTACAATGTACCATTCATCTTCAGTCTACAGACGCCATGCTCTATGACGATCTTCATTTCTTCAATCTGACCCTACTCACAACCTTTCCCTTCGACTGCCTCGCACGAGAAAGCCCAGAACTCAGCCTTGGTAGCATGTTCGTGGTCATTGTATCTTGGCACTTTGCCTCCTCAGGTATGCATCTCGCATGCAGATGCAGCGCTGGCTCCCTGAAGTGCCTTCACAGACTCAGCTAATTTTAGCGTTGCTGAAGTCCATCTCAGGATGCTGCTCCTGAAACTTCTTGAGTATGTCCAATTTCTTCTGCTCGTCGCTCGTGGGCTTTCCAGCTTCCTTCTGTCGCTGGTCGTACATCATCTTCTCCACCATCGACCGCGTCTCGCCATCTAGGTCACTCAGCTTAGAGTTTTCGGGCGTAATCTTGGAAGTATCGATTTTGGGCGCGGCTGTGACTACATGTGCCCACCACTCCATTTTATTCTGTTTGTCAAGATGGATGGACAGCTCTTTGCCCGTCTTGACTGATTCGAGCGTCCAGGTGGAATCGTCGACGACAATAGCATGTGGGAGAGTACCCTTCAAAGAAGGTCAGCATCTGTTTGCTGGACAGCAGTACGGAGGGAGGCCCATACATCGATGATGGGCTCTTGGCCTCTGATGCCGGCCTTCAAGCTGGTCTTTGTGATCTTAACATCCAGATCTTTGCCTTTGATGTTGGCCGGTATAATCGCCGTGAGGTCAAGATCGCCGATAGTCTGTGTCCATTTGTACGGGAGCTTGCTCTGCTCTTCTTCCTCCTTGGCCTTTGCCTCCTTGTCGAGGCGCTCTCGCTCCTCAGGCGTCGGCGAGGCCGATCGCTCGTTTTCTGCCATCTTGAGTTGTGAGGTGTTTATGAGAACGAGTGCGGAACAAGTCCGCTGCTCTCCTGAGTTAGAATGAGGATGCTTGGCTTGCCGGGTGAGCAGCGGCTGACTCGCGGCTCGTCGTCAAGGGTTTTCAGTCCGGATGTTCAGCATCGCTGCCGAACATATGGCACTACAACAGCGTCTGAACACTTCTGAGTGAAAGTGGATCTTGCGGTCCGTTGGAATCAGGATATTTCATTCGCTAGAACCCACGAAATCCAGGATTGAGGAATCTAGAATAGCGCTTTCACTCCGATGTGCTTAGACGCTGTATTCCTGGTTATTACCTATGGCATTATTCCTGGTCCCAACTTATGGAGACGGCGAAAGTGATCGAATGTACTTCCCTGTAGACAGGTCCGCGAAGCCAGGTCGATCGACCTCCAAAGAACATTCGACATGGAGATGTCAGCAGGAGTGAGGCGCTAAGCTAGGCTGAAGGAAGCTTCACGAGACATGGTCGAGTCGAGGTCTGGATGTCGTAGCTTCGGAGTCAACACAGCTTTGCTAGAGCAGTCGGATAGAACTAGCAAACCAGAGAGCTATGCTGCCCCTTTGGCGCATCGGCTTCGGCCATATGGCGCGAGGAAGCCTCAGTAGATCCCTGGAGATAGGACGTACCGGACCCCACTTGCGCAGCGCTTCGCTCCAAGGTTGGAAGAGGGGAGGGGCAAGAGTTACCTGAGCGTGAATATAAATGTTTCGTTGTCCATATCGAAACTTCGCTAACACAGGAGAACAAAGGTCTTGACTCTCGAATCACAGTGAGGGGTTGTTGCTTCCTTCCATAGGCTTGTCCCTTCCGACTAACATCGATGCAGTCCGACACGAAACCCCCCAAACTAGCAGCATTGTAAAAAACACAAACAGACACCTTGCAACATGGCAACCGTCACCGTCGTCTACCCAACCGGGGGCACTTTCAACATGGATTACTACAAGTCGACACACATGCCACTTGTGCAAGAGAAATGGGGAAAGTACGGGTTGAAATCATGGAAAGTCATCAAGTTCCCAGACGACTCCCCATATACCGTGCAAGCGACCCTTGAATGGGACAACATCAAGCAATTCCAAGATGCCGCCAGCGGACCAGAGGCGAAGGATGTGCTTGGAGATGTACCAAACTTCTCGAACAAGGACCCGGTAATCATGGCTGGTGAGGTTGTCCTCACATCTTAGAGGAAGGTCTGATTTACAGACGTCGTTGCTCAAGACAATCGTGTCGATGGCTTGAGATGGGCTGGTACTCGACGAATGAATCGCTCTGAACTCGAGCTACCACATTCACAATCTAGAATCTTTTAAGACCTGCGTACCTCCCGCCTTATTTGACACAAAACTGTCGTCAACTTCATGCCACATCGACGTTGATGTCGCCAGGTCGTTTTCCACTAGTTTGACAAGTTTCTCACTACAATAATTAGCGGGAAGCACCTAACGCGAACGTTAACAGTAGCAGACTTACACAACCGCAGTATGTTGGGATGTCACACTGTGAGCATGAGCAGCTTTTTCGTCTATGCACCGACCGAATAAAAGAACCTCCTTTGGTGCTTTGGGTCGTGTAAACAATGCATAGGTGAGGATCTCCGGTTCTTGAGCCCTTACGAACGGGACAAAGTCATCGAGGAGTTTGAGCACCTCGTCCCTGTCTTTGCAGATCAGTTTGGTCAAGAACACCAAGCAGCCGCCGAATGGGATGGAATGCTGCTCCCGTGCGAGAAACCCGCTTGTTTGATACCAGGCGACCTAGCGGAAGTCTCAACAACACTTCGTGACCCATACTGAATCACTCCCGACAGGACTTACAAGCTCTTCGCCCTTCGCATATAAGTCCTCGGCTTTGACAGCCTGATGGTATGCTTGGAAGTATTCCGGATCGTCAACTTGTGCCTGCAAAGCAGACCTCCTGTCATAGACCTCCAGACCTGCTATGACCAGATCATCATTAGTTTTGGGTGAAGAAGGCGTGAAGTAGCACCAAGTCGAGCAGTGTGCTTCGGGCTTTCGATAGTATTCTCGCGCGCCTCTTCCCAATAGCTCGAGAACCTATGTCCCCATCAGCAAGTCCTACCACCGATGCGAGCCAGAGGCAGCTGCACTCGTTCACTCTTCCGTGCGCTCTTTGGGTAAAGCTTGCAAAGAAGGGCTACCCCGTTGCTGGACATATCCGGCGTCTGACACTCTATTAAATTGTCACTGTCTGGTTCTCTTGGTCCAGTGAACATACTGTAATTTGTGTAGAAGCGGCCCATCCTTGGCCCCGCATTCGGGCCGAGGACAAACTCCTCTACCCGAAATGCTTTTGTTCTGATCTAATAGCGTGAGCATGTGAACAGTACAAAATGCGCATAATCTGAATAGGTTGATTACCCGCACATCGACATTCTGCAATGGGAGTTGATCGCCAAAGAAACTGTCGCTGAAACCATTGGAGAGTCGTCCAGTTACTTCAACACATCATCTGCCTTGATGAGCTAAAGATACATTCAGGATAAGGGTATTGAAGATGCAAAGTCGTCCAGTAGCCCCTTGAGCAAATTCAAAACAGTGAGATCAAGCAAGTCCATGCTATTCACCCAAACGCCAGACCACTGCTCTCTGTGTTGTTCGCAACGTTGTCTACGGCGCCAAACGCCATATCATTACGCTTTCCTCTCAAAATCTACTGCTGTAAGGCCTGAGAAGCGTCGTAGTGTTGATCCCAGCGCCGACTCGCATGCCGGCCTGTCCTGTTCAATGAAGAAATGATGCGCTAGTTGGCTTCAACTTCAGCGATGCCTCGTTTCTCGTCAATTGGCTTCTTGGGCCTGAAAATGGCGTCCTGCCCTGACATCCTTCTCGAAAGCGCCCTCTCCACCTTTGCTCCGAGTGCGATCTTGCTGACTTCTTCGGTCTTGTTGCTGCTCATGACAAATCGTTGCTTATCAAGACGCGCATCGTTCATCTTGTCGAGGACATTGGCAAAAGACTTGATCTCGGCTGTCTTGGGGTCGGTAGAAGAGAGCGTCAACGAGCTGGACGCAGCGTTTGGATCGGCATGACCGTAAATTAGACGGCCTCTCTCCGGTATGGTCTGCGGCATGAGGAATGTTTGTTCGCTGAAGCGTGAGTTGTACTGCTGCGTGGCGCTTGAGGAACGGTTGGAGTTGGTGTCGGTGGGCGCAAGAGATGGCTGGAGTGATGGTGCACCAGAGTAGGTGCTGAAGCGAGCGTCGTTGCGAGCCTGCACAGCCATGGTTAATCTCGAGAGTCGGTCAGCGTGACATAGGTATCGCGTGCAGCATACCATAATGGTCGCTTGAGGGGTGTCGCGGCAAGGTCGTTGGCGCACAAACGAATGGCCTACAGCTGGTAAGCTTTATTACCATCATCGCACCTTCCACCTCACGCTCACGCTTGCCTTGCCGCAAACGTACCTGAAAAAGACGTACGAATGCGAGAGCTGTTGCCTGCCACAGGATTGCAGCAGCGGACGGTGTGTCGGACGGTGCTGGTAGGTAGCAGAGAACAGCAGAACAGAGCAGACTAGTACTGTGTGTGCTGCGCTGTGCTGCGGTCTAGGTTATCCCTTTGTCGAGGCACCAAGCTGAGACAGATGCGGTCTAGGCGGGAGCACAATTGATGTCGCAAAGTAGCTTGTGCCGACGCGAAAGGCGGAGCTAGCAGCTGTGGTGAAGACTTGAAGTGTTTGTTCGTCTCAGACTGCCCTTACTGACTTTGGGTCTGATCTTCTGAGAAGCAAGCTGCAGATGCACACAATCGATCCTACGGGTGATCATCTGAAAGCGTCGCCTGTCTGTGCAGGTCTTGTGCACCAGCAGCAACGCATTGCACTACCACGAGGCACAGGCGCCTCTCCCTCGACCAGCCTCTTCTTGGAACAGTTTGACGGTGAGACACGTCCTGCAACTTCCATGCAGCTGCCGAGCCAGGGCAGATGGCGTCGACAAATAGGGTCGAATAGTTGAATGCCATCCTTGCTGTCCGCCACGTGGCAGACGCACGCTTTGCTTTGCCTCGATCCACATCACGCGTGATAAGCAGCCGTGGCTTTCAATGGAGATGCAGCTGGCAATAATGGTCGAGAAGCTGAAGGCTCAGGGAGATTCGCTTGGTGACATTCATTTGGCACAGCTGATGGGCTGAAACACGAAATATGATCCCTTCTGCGATCTGACATGACTACACTTCAGCATAAGTCGCGCTCTGACTGCTTCCTGACCCATTCAGCTCGGCCTTCGGGAGGCGTCACGATCTTTGGAAGGAGATCAAGCATCTGTCAGACGAGATGGAACCCCTCATAATGTACACGCGCACGGAGAAGCACTGCTTGGGCCGAGCGAGATCGATGCTGGATCCATGGTATGGTGGAGGCTGAGCAGCTTACAAACCGCGAACTGACCACAACTCTTCCGCCGAAGTGTCTCGCAAGCTACTTGATACACAATTGCTGTTGCATTGCAACCTTTTGCAGAAGCCTTAGAAGAATTCTTCAAGTATTTACATCTTCCACAGATTGCATATCAAATCTGCTGAGCAGGCAAGGCTTGGCGATATTTCATGCACTAGAGTCTAGAAATCTCTCGTCTCCGAGAGGGTGCTTAATGCAGGAGAATCCGTGCATCTATGATGCGTGGCGTTCTCGATTTGCAAGGTATTGAGGCAACCCTCATTAGAAGATACCGATGCTTCCAGGTACGAGGCCTCGTTCGTTGCTGTGTGAGCTCTTTCCGTGGGCAGCTGAGCTTGTTTGGAATGCAGTTTTCGATGCTCTCTACCCATGTACCTCGTCCAAAGTACTTGCTGTCTTGCTCCAGCCTATTCACTATTGATGAACCGCCGAAGTGTGCGTGCGCTGCCTTATGTTGATTGCTGTGTCAAAGAACTCGTCTCCACCGCTATCCTTGCCTGTCTCCGCATCTCTAACGACCGAAACCCCGCCACTGCTGTTCAAAGACCCTGCCTCACATCTACCTACAGAGAGCGAAGACATCGTCCGCAAGAACAGCAGGGTTTCTACCTACCACCGATCATCCTGCAACTCTCAGACGCCACGAGTATTTCAAAATTGCATAGCGGAGTAGACAAACCTTTGTGCGCCGGTGCGACCCTGATAACGCATGACGAAGCAAAAGACTATAAGGTCAAGCTGCATCAGCAAAGCGGAAGAGTAGCAAGTGTAGTGGCGACAGAGGCAGAGAATCTATGTCTCGACGGAGGTAGAGCTGTTTTGGTCGTCATTTCTGTATGACGCCTGTGGCATCACCTGAGATAAAAGCTGTGACGCTTGGGCGAGGCGATGAGTTCCAGTACGACCTCCGAGCCATCGGCACTGCTGAAGGAACAGAAGGCTGCGAGCGTGCCTCCGGCGCGGGCGATATCGTCTGTTCCTACCACATTCTTCTTGAGAACGGAGCGGGAGATAGAACAGAAATCACAGAGAGGACGAAGGACGTCACGGACACCTGGCGAACAAGCGTTCAGCACAAGCACGATGGCGGAAGATAGCAGATTTGGAGTTGAGAGCCTTGAACAGATAATTGCCTCTACTTCCATATCGGACGCAACTTTTTCGAGGACATCCAGCAATAGTAGCAATCACGCCGTAGATACCCAGCTGGACGCAGGCAAGAAACGCAAAAATGGAAGGCGCGTACACCCAAGCATCATTGCAACAGGACAGCAAATTATCTCGTCAGACCGGGGCTCGTCCTTCGCTTCACCGCTGCAAGCAGGATTGCCACCGCGAGACCAATCTGTGCGGAGTGCATCAGGCACTTCGCTTGCCACTATGAGCCAGCCATTGACGCCACTCAGACTCAGCCCTCGGCCAGAATCTACTATACCAAGCGAAACTCGTTCTGGCTCCCCGAAATCTTTGAGACTCAGCGATGAAGAAAGCAGCATAGCAGATGAAGGTCATAGTCATGCCGTCCTTTCCCCGAGTGGTGACGACGAAGAGCATAACCTGCATTCGCAAAACATGCCCCAGCTGGTCATGCCTAGCCTCGCTATGCCCGTAAGAAGGCCGTTCACGGACCTTGGTCGCAGAATGGGTAGGGCGAGGATACTCGTTGTAGGCCCGAGGCAAGTGGGCAAGTCCTCCCTCATCCGGAGTCTCTTTCGAACATGTGAACACATCGTGCACATCGATCAGATCTCACCGAGCATGCCCAGTGAATTCTCTTTTGCCACCGAAAGCTCTCATTATGTTCCCACCACAGCATTCACGGAAATTCAAGCTTCAACAAGGCCATATCCGACATGGTGGACGGATCTTGGGAGCAGGCGCATGCTACTCAGAAGAGCCAGTGTCGGCGACGGTGTCCTTGACCGGAATTTGACGTTCATAGACACGCCTGGTATTGAAGACGACTCGCAAGTACAATCGATCCGAGACCAGGTCACAGCTTCACTCGGTCGAACATTACGGATGGAATGCATGAGCGATGCCGAACTTGTGAATCTACTGAGCGGCGACGGAGGTGTGCAGATCGACGCTGCTATATATGTCTTTGCTCCTGATTTGGCTCAAGGGTCCAGCTCATCGCCTTCAGGGTTGACTGCTGCGCATCAGGAACTTTTGCAATTCCTATCCAAAGTTACAAATCTCATACCAGTAATCGGCCGGGCTGATGCAGTCTCGTCAGACGCGCTACATGCTCGAAAGACGCAACTCCGCGATGAGCTTGAGACTCTGAACATCGAAGCGTACCCTCTCAATGATCCTAACGGGAACAATATTGTCGGACCCTTCACGATAACCTCAGCTTCAGAGGATGACGCAGACGAGGTCGATGCCAGTGTTTTAATGTCCTCGCAATATATGAAACCTCTCGTTCCAAGCGATCTTGCACAATTGGCAGACGTATTATTGTTCCCGGATAACATTAACAGAATGCGACACATATCAGCAACCAAGTTCCTACTCTGGAGACATCGGAAACTTGGCCAGCACGTTGCTTTGGAAAACCAGGCCGTGTGGCAGTCTCAATCCTTTGGCCACCACAGTCGAGCTGCAAGCACTGGAAGCCTGCTAGAGGGAACAAGCAAGGTGCTCGTGCCACGTTCGACTTCCAGCTACTACCGCTCAGCTTCCCCAGCAATCTCAGAAACGTCTGCGATGTCCGACTATGTCCACAACACTTCTTCTCTCGCACTGGCCAGATATAATGAGCAAGCGAAGACTACTGTGCCTTTCCGTCAGATTCGCCTAGCCAAATGGGCCCAGGATCTCCAACGCAGCCTCGACAACGAACGTCGGAAGTACCTTGACTTTTACTCTAGTCAGCAGGCAGATTGGGCGTCCGGTGATCAAGGAAAGGACCGACAGGCGCTAGTAGCAGTGAAAAGTCCTGAGCAAGGTCGTCTCGGCGGTGATCTTGGAGTCATCGATCCTCGAGACCCGCTCGGCGTTCTAGCGTTTGGACAGGCGTGTAGCCGCCAGGGCTTTGTGGTTCTTCGAGTTGCAGCTAGCTGCGGATTGCTTGGTGCTATGTTCTACTGGGCTGCAAAGAATTGGCATGATATCCAACACTTGCTCGGCATGAGCGCGCCGTCGCAGACCGTGATATCTGCCGCAGCCATACCGCCTCCAAGCTCACCGGTCCCACGACGAATCCTGAACGGCTGGTTCGATGATTCGAAAGTTCGAGGCCTCTTTGGTTGGAGCAATTAGTGTCAGCTGTGAACTGCGTGACTGGGACAAAATGTCCGTTCGTGAGCCATTGATGCATCGTCGAGATACCACAACGTATGCATACAGTACCCAAGATCTCGTCTAAATCGCAGGTCGGTTTGAGATGTCTTCACAGACCGTTGTGTAGCATGCAGTTTCCTATGGTGAACGTTTGTCTGGGTGCTTTGTGCCCCTGTCAGGAGATCAGTCGACAATCGCCGCCCTACGAATGCACTAGATTGGCGACAGCCACGTTGATAAGCGTGTCAAGGACCTCAGGGGTAAGAGGAACGGCGTCATCACGCAATTAGAAGCTGAGACTTGGTCATCTGCTTGGCCGTAGTGCACAGTCGCTTGTCAAGCTGACCACATTTGATCTGTCGTCGAGATTCCCGAATGCTGCTGCGCAGATGTCGACTCCTGCGGTGCACCGTTGCGTGTCAAGAGGATCGAATGCTGCAGCGCGTGTACGGTAGATTGTGTGCATGTCAACTCCCTGCGGCTCCAAAGAACCTTGTTTCAATGCTTGGCGCCTTGGCCTCGATATCTCAACGTCCATCCAATCCTGGCTGCCTTTGCTACCACACCTTGCAGATGACCAAGGCGACATTTCGCCGACTATGTTTTTCAGGATGCCACTGCTGAGAATTGGCTGCACATGTATTCGCATTCAGGCGTGGCGTGGCTTGGAAGCGCTCCTTCGGCAAGAGCGAACACAGGAGCCGCGTCGACGAAGGTGTGAACTTGTGAAGCAAGCAGAGCAAGGCAGTTGGTACCGGTAAGAGGTAAAAGAAGTCGCGACAAGGTTCATCAACAAACTTTCTCCCGCAACTCGCATAATGCTGGTACACTCGGGAGCCTATCTTGAAACTTGATTTCCAACTCTAAAGGGTTCGCAGCTGCAGCACGCCGCCTACCTTTTCAGCTTGTTTGCATCGCGTATCGCGCCCAAAAGTCCGTGATTCCTCTGCTTGGAGCCGGCGCGCGCCTTGGGCATACATATCTCGGTAAACGCTGCTTCTTTCACGCCTTTTGCGCTTGCCGACCCATCGTATTTCCATCATCCAGTCGCGTCCAAGATGCGCTAGGTTGGAGGCCGTCACCATTTCTCGAATCATCCTGCAAGGAACGACATGATAGAACTAGGACCAGCTACTTGGAGGTTGAAGACAGCAACAGGAAAGAATGGATGGATGGCAATGACATTCCATCCTGCGTTTTGGAAGGCCGTCAGCGCTTTTCTCCTGCTGTGCGTCTTAGTCCAGCAGTATTCTCTCTCGGGCACTCGAACGTCCACAGTGCAACAAGCCATCCATTCGGCACCATATATAGAAGTACCTGGACTCACTGGTCCTAATTCCTCATCGGAGCAGGAGCTCGATCAAAAGAACGAGTCACTGGCAAAGACTACAGCGCAAGCCGATGCGTGGAGCTATTCTTGGGCTAGAGACGCTGATAATCATGGCCTCTCGGAGCAGCAATGCGACTCTGCCTTTCCAAGTCTATGGAACGAGATCGAACGATCGGAAGAGTTTTGGAAAGAGAAGAGAATTGGTGTGCAGGACATTGAGCTTTTCGCAGCCAACGATGGAGGAGTTCGAGTACTCCTGACCGACTCACAGCTCCGGATCATCAGAACGAAAGGGCTGCATCGCGATGATCTTCGTCACCGAATTATAGCAGTCTTACAGCAGCTGCTGCGGGCTATCACAGCCGCTGAAGCTGTTGACGAGCCGATTCCTGACATCGAGTTCACTGTTGTGGTCGATGACAAAGCTGTCCTACATCCTGAGAAGAACGGTGCATACTTTGCTTTCGCAAGAGCGTACGCGAATCGCAGGCACGATTCACTGTGGATCATTCCCGATTTCCACTTCTTCGGAGCACCTCCCGAAGCAGGCAGTTTTCGAGAAATGCGAGAGAAGTTCCGAAAGCATGATTCACCTCTTGCGAAGAAGATTCAAAAAGTCGTCTGGAGGGGGGCAACTTGGACCAATCCAGAGGTCAGAGAACCTCTACTCAATGAGACAGAGGGCCAGGCGTGGGCTGACGTTAAAGCCATGAGCTGGGAAGATCCGGCCAGCATCATGCCCATGGAAGCTTTCTGCAGATATAAGTATGTCGTGAACACCGAAGGTAGAGCTTGGTCGGCTCGCATGACCCACCTTCTCAACTGTGACTCTTTGCTGCTTGTGCACGATGTGGAATGGATTGCACATTATTACCATCTCCTCGATACGGATACCAATTGCGTTCGCGTTGCGCGCAACTTTTCGGACTTGGGAGAGAAGATACAGTACTACAACACGCATCCGGACGAGGCTCAGAAAATAGCGGACAATGCTAGGACGACGTTCCGAGAACGATATACCACCCCGGCTGCCACGGCTTGCTATTGGAGAAAGCTTTTGAGAGCCTACGCACGTCTCGCCTTCACGCCCGAGACTTCGACTATCAAAATGAACAGGCACAAGCTAGCTTCGAAAGAGCAACCAAGAGGGATATCGTTCGAAGAATTCATTGTACATGATAACAGTCAGGACTATCCGTATATACCCAAAAAGAAGCAAGACGAGCGATGGGTCACTTGAGGCAAACAGGGCCCTTCAAGATGTCGGTCAATCACAAGTCACTGCTCGCCATGCCTCCATGGTACCTTTCGCGCTGTGCTGAGGGCAACGTTTCGAGACAGGCAGCGGCGAGCTTTCCGCCATTCGAGATGAGACACATGGACTCTCGGTTTGGTAGTGGCACTTCAGACTATGATTCTCGTCGCTACAGGCGGGCAGTGCTGCTTACAGAAGCTATCAGGAAGGAAAGCAAGAGATCGCGTGGCAAGCAAGGCTCAACATGCGTTGCCGTTGCTTCGACAGAGCGCTCAATTGTGGTTGTCGGCGGAGATCAAGGAGCTTTGCTGATGCATAAGTGAAGGCCTAGGCACCGTTCGAGAGGGGAAACGATGCGAATGGCTCCGCGTCTCTGCAGAAGCTGTAGTGTTGTGTCGTCGCTGGGGTGGTGGACTCGGATATTCTCTCCCGGACTACCCTACCTCGATATCACGCAATTCTAGTAGTGTATTTGGGGGATGGAAGAGCCTTGGCCTGATTCGAGAATGTATGTCATCGCAAGGTGTGAATGTAGACATGTGGATATAGATGTGGAAGTGCAATGTCGTGCATTGCCAAGCCTCTCTCTAAGCTAGCGAAGTTCCATCAGCGTGCCTTCACTCCGCACCTCCAGTCTTCTTCACTTCTCACCGTGCCCTTCTCTCCATCTCCCGTTTGAGCATCGCGGCCGACATAGAGCTATCTTCATCCAGCGCGATTGTTCGTCTGGCCGACTGCTGCAAGCACTTGCTGCGTGTACTTGCATAGGCACCTTTTTGGCAATCGCAATTGCAACTGGCCTCGCCTCGCCTCGCAGCACATCAGATCCACAAAGTTTGCCGACGCAGCTTGACTGATTCTACGCGTCACACCATCCTGGTCCGTCTTTTTGCCAACGAACACCCATTCACCAAGCACTTCGCAGCGCTTACTGCACCCTACCTCCCACAGCTACAGCTACAGCTACAGCTTCACCATGGCTTCCGAGGTCGCGGGCATGCCGAACGGCACCTACGCGCCTCACCAGGCATACAGCGGCATCGATCAGAACAACCACGCTTATGCCAGCAACGCCCAGGCACCGCAGCAAGCCTCTCAGCAAGCACCGCCCACATCGTCCACTCCATCCAACGCCCAACAAGCACAGCAGCCAGACATCCCCAAGGATGAGGTGGGCTGGTACTTTGTCGAGCAATACTACACCACCCTGTCGCGAAGTCCCGAGAAACTCTACCTGTTCTACAATAAGCGCTCTCAGTTCGTCTCTGGGCAGGAGACCGACAAGGTCGCCGTATGCGTGGGTCAGCGGGCCATCAATGACAAGATCAAGGACCTCGATTTCCAGGATTGCAAAGTGCGCGTTACCAACGTGGACTCCCAAGCCTCCGACACAAACATCGTGATACAGGTCATCGGAGAGCTTTCAAACCGAGGCCAACCTCACCGGAAGTTCACCCAGACCTTCGTGCTCGCAACACAGACTAACGGCTATTTTGTTCTCAATGACATCTTCCGCTACCTCGTCGAGGAGGAGGACGAGCCCGAGGCTGAGACCCAACAGCCTGCCGAAGAGGTGCAGCAAGTCTCAGGTACGGAGAGTGGCTTCCAAGAGCGTGCTCCAACAGAGGCCGGATCAAAGACATTGACCAGCTCTGCTGACTCTGCTGCTGTTGAGAAGGACGCACAAGAGGCTGATAAGGAGATCGAGGAAAAGCTTGTGAATAATTTGCATGATGTCCAGGGCGCTGTTCCAGCTGTGACAAATGGTGAACACGTCTCCGAAGAGCCAGCTGCTGTCGAGAAGGAGCCATCAGAATCGACAGAAGCAGGCAAGCCATCAGCCGTCGAGGCACCGACCGCCGCCGAAGTTGATATCGAGCCAGAAAAGCCAAAGGATCCTGAACCAACTCCCGTGAAATCTCCGCCTGCACAAGCACAGGCTTCATCTCCCGCAGTCGCGGCCCTGGCACCTAAGCCAGCTGCTCCGGCTGCACCAAAGACCTGGGCCAGCTTAGCAGCATCGGCGAACCGTGTTGCGACCCCTGCTGCTGCTGCTGCTGCTGCTGCTGCTGCGCCAGCTACGCGTCCGGCGCCCAAGGCTGCTACTCCGACTGCTCCTGCCCAGCCCGCCTCATCTTCCACTTCGTCTGCTCCATCCGCACCTGCAGCGCAGCGACAGGAAGCTCAGGGCTCAGACTCTCAGGACGAGTGGACTGCTGTCAGCAGCAGCCACAACCGTCAGCAATCTCGACAGGCAAACAGCCTTTCTCAACCAGAAGAATCCGCAAATCGTGGGTACATCAAGAATGTCAGTGACAACGTGGAGCACAACAAGCTTCGTGCAGAGCTAGAGAAGTTTGGCAAGGTCGCCTACTTCGACATTGCGCGCCAGAAGGTATGTTCTTGAGTGACTTCTTTTCCACTCTCACTCTCTAACCATATCTAGAACTGTGCCTTTGTCGATTTCGATACCTCGGAGGGTTACAACAAGGCTTTGAACACACCATTCAAGATCGGCGACGACGAACTCTACGTTGAAAAGCGCCACATTCGCCCGGGTCAAACTCCATATATCCCTCGCGGCCAGTTTCAGGGCGGTCGAGGTGGTGGAGGTCGTGGTGGTGCCGGCCAGGGCGCTCCCCGCGGCAATTATCAGGGTGGCCGTGGTAACAGCAACGGCGCACCTCGCGGACGGGGCGGCTTTCAATCTCAGCGAGGCACTCGTGGAGGCACTCAAGCATAGGCGACTGTCGCGTTCTTCGCTACGTGTAGTTGGCCTCGTGCCACGCACGAGACTCGCACGACATACGAAGTCTCTTCTTCCAGCGCTGCACACGACGAATCACCCACCAAATGTACCAGTATCAGAGCGCTTTTGCCAGGACTTCTAATGTGTCATTAGCTACGATGGGATCGCGGGTCTCACATTGGGCGGGAAAAGTTGCATAGCGTGGCTTGTCGTTTTGACTGGACAGAGCGTGGTGTATTCTTGGGCTTTGTCTCGCATTTGGCTGGGTTGCTAAAACTACCCCTTTGTGATTCTCAGAAAGCGAACAGGTCTGATGTAGAAAGTGAAAGACTACAACAAGTAACACAATACTGCCGACTTGATATCGTTTGCACGTGCCCATGGTGCGTACTTGAGTTGCGCCTGCTGCTGTCTGTGCCTGACCATCCAAATCGCGGGGCATCCCGCTTGAACTTCTAGTTCTCGTCCTCTGTTTACTCCATCGACTTTCTTGCGCCTACACACATCACGACGTCACCTTCTGACTGCACCCAGTGGCAGCCTTACCGAAAGCATTCTGCATCGGAGAATTGAGCCGACATTTTCGATCGACCCAACGCACCTTGCTGATTGAGCACGCACACCACTTCTGCGCGTCACGATGGGTGAATCCAGGTGAGACCCAACGAGTGACGGCACTCGTGTACATGGTCGCCGGACACATGGTCGCCGGGCAGTCGCACAGATATCACTAACACGGCAATGCAGACAAGAACTGCTGGCCTGGCTGAATGGCCTGCTGCAGCTGAACTTGACCAAAGTCGAGCAGTGTGGTACTGGGTATGTCGCTTCCACATCACCGAAAGCGTCAGCGCCGATTGACTGACGCGCCTCGCTAGCGCTGCCCTTGTCCAAGTCTACGACAGTATCTTCCTCGACGCTCCTCTCGGCCGCATAAAGTTCGACGCAAAGAGCGAATATGCGTATCTCGAGAATTTCAAGATATTGAGTAACCTCTTCCGCAAGCACCATATCGACCGTCCCATCCCTGTGGAGCAGCTGGTGAAGTGCAAGATGCAGGACAATCTCGAGTTCCTGCAGTGGACGAAGAGATACTGGGACCAATACTATCCTGGCGGCGACTACGATGCGGTCGGCAGACGGAAAGGAGTCGGTGGTGCCGCTCCTTCTCCTTCAATGCCATCTGCTCGGACATCGGGGGCCACCGCTGCAACGCGCAAACCCGCCGGTGGGCTCGGTGCAGCAGCCCCACGAGCCAGTAGCCGTCAAGCAGGTGGCCCTGCGACTGCAGCCTTGCAGCAGAAGAATGCCGAGCTGATGGAGACTGTGGGTGGTCTCGAGCGGGAGCGCGACTTCTACTTCAGCAAGCTCCGAGACATAGAATTGCTCATCCAGCAAGCTATGGATGCCGATCCGTCACTCGAGGAAGACGAAAACAGCTTGCTCAAGCAAATACAGACCATTCTGTATAGCACCGAGGTGAGTGAGACAGCCAAAGGGCACTGAGAGCTAATCTAACCATATGTTTCAGGAGGGCTTCGAAATCCCACAAGAGGCAGATGCTGAGGTCGCAGGCGACGAAGAGACATTCTAGAGATACCACCAACTTTTACGAACTACCAGTCGTTTTCAGGGCATTAGCGGAGCGAAATGATACCACAAGTAGAGCATGAAGGATTGAAGGAAAGGGCAGCATCTGACCATGGATTGCAGCAAGCTTGCGTGATCATGAAGATAGCTGGCGAGTATTGCTGCAGATCTGTCACAAGATCAGTTTCGGCGAGGCTTTGGCTTCTCCCGTCAAGGAGTGGAATGAAATGCATCATTTGGATCCGGAAGACGGCCTGAGCTTCTGGGTAGTGCTGAAAATGCTTGATAGAACTGTGAACCAACGGCATCTTCCCGAGCTGCCACCCACAAACCTCATGCGGTTGCCAAGCTCCCAAGCACACTACGATCGTTCTCCGCTGCTAAACCGAAGAAACTGCAGAAATTCATTTATTCTATTTACGATCTTCCTTTTCCCAAATGCTCAGTCAGCGCGATAGGTGCATCTCGCTCGTCTTTGAGCCTGGTCGCTGGCCCGTGCGTTGGTGGTTGGTTGTTTCTCCTTCGTCTTTCACCTATGACAACGCTGGCGATGTATGAGAGTATCATGATCACAGCAACTACGGCGTATGCAGCCTTGGCGCCCGTCTCAGCTCCTGCCAGTGCAAGTCCAAGACCTCCATTGATCATACCGAGAGGGATCGCGATGCGTCCGACACTCAAATGAGCATAAGACCAGCCCGTCCGGCGTCCATATTTGTTGAAAAGCCGATGATGCAGGAGGCCGCTTATTGGCTGCAAAAGGAGGACGAGGAATAATATGCCGCCAATGATCGGGTGGGCGTGAATGGTGATGGAGTTGCGGAGTTGGGACATGAGGTAGGCTCCCATCCCGAAGGCGACAATGTAGATGAGATATGCAACTGCTTGCATGACAGCATGGACCCAGATCAATCCAGTGAAGTTTGCGATGCGGATCAAAATGCCGCCAATTGGGAAGAGACCGACGAATGCCAGGGAAGCTAGAGCTCCGTGGGCACTGATGATGCGGTTGCCCATTTCGTAGTCACCGCCAAAAGGTGCCCCATTGTTCTCGAAAGTTGCAGAGCCTGCGTCGCCGTTGCTTGACGAGCCACTATCTTCACAGTATGGCAGATTAGAGGTCTCGCGCTTGTCATTGTTGTTCTGATTCCAAGGAGCGTTTGTGGGCCATGCTGATTGCCCGGATACAAAGCATGAAGCTGCCCAAGTTGGCCGAGCGGTAGGCCAGCTTGTAGAGAACTGTGAGGGCCAAGCTGTTGGACAGCCTGAACCGGACGGGGAGGCAATTTCGGCCGATGTTGGTCTTGGGATGCAAGAAGATGTTGCTGTCGAACTCCCAGAGCTGGTCGCATTACCGCTGCTGCTCGAAACGAATGGATTGACGCTATCTCCGCCTTTCGCACTAGCCATATTCCATGTAAATGGAGATGCATTGTCGTGCCTGCTTATGCTGGCAGAGAGATCGTCCGAGTTCATCGAGACGCCCGACTTGTATCCGTATATCCAGTCGCTTGAAGAGCCAGTAAAGTCCATTCGGCCTCCAGACCAGCTATTGCAATTACCACATCGCACGTTGGCGATCATATTGCCGTCGGCGACGCCTGAGCCTTCCAGTAATTCGACTTGGGCATCGGTATGGTGCTGAGGTTCAACATGCCCGGTCCCAAGGCGTGGAGATACTGTGACATTCTTTCCGTCTGCTGAGGTGTACATCACAAAGATGTTCGACCCAGACATTGACGATCCTTGACCGAGGGCCACCCAAGTGTACGTAGTCGGCGCTGAGAGTTGGAAGAAAATGTCACCATTTCCAGAGCTCGCAGTGGATTCTGGGATGTTAAGAGAGTAGCATATGTCGCTCTCTGGGCATGTCTTCGCGATCGATTGTGCGTACCCTGTAAGCCCTGTCCTTCCGTTAGCATCTGTGTGCAACGTCTGCTGCTTCGAATGACCGACCAAGGCTTACAGCCAGAGCAGCAGACACCGTCTTCATGGTGTACCTGATCACAATGATTGACAGCCAGACGAGGTCGTTTTTTCGTGATTCTTGATACTCCACCGACAATCGCCAGTCGCGGTCCCAAAGCGAACAGCAAATGAGCAACGGCACACCATCGTGTAGATAGGAGCATGCAAATATAACGGCCCTGATCAGGGGCCCAGAGGAGGGGCTATGGCTGTAGCGTAGCGTAACCTACCCCGTTCACCTCGTGTCACTTTCCCGAGAGGCGTTCTCAAAGCAGTCGATCCTTCTCAGCTTCAAGAATATTGGCAACGCAAGGATAGCTTGATAGATTCCCATAGACAAACAAGTAGAGAATACTAAGCGCGCAATTGTCCATGGTCATTTTGTCGTGCATGATTGTTCGTCCAATCGCGTTCAGTGGAAAGGTCAAAATGGCAAAAACGGGCGGGCGCTCGAGATTCGCTCAGCGCTGCTTCATCGAGTTGTTTCTGAGGAGAGCCGGCCGGCGCTACGCCATCCGTCCAACGTTGCGCGAACGAGATGCCTTGCAACTTGTTCAATTTGGGTGCATCAGAATCACTGTTGCTTGCTGGCCTGATTCACAAACGTGAGAGGCACGGCGGGCGACAACAGTCCTACAATTTTCGAATCAAGTCCAGTACCGGTATCTAGTATGGCTGACATCTGCCTCGTCCTTCGCAACCAAGATGCCAAGGAATCGGTCAATACTGTAATCGACTCTCATTGCGGTGTGTGAGCTTCGAACACGTCGAAGGAATAGCAAATGTAGAAAATGGGTTGACAGATGCCTTGTCGTCTGGATGGGGAGCTCGAAAACGTGGGCCATCAACGCTGACAGATTACAACTGGCGAGCCGGCTTAAATGCAAGGGGCGATGCAGGACAGGAGCTTGATACCGATCCCAGCTTATTAATGTTTAGGTTGCATGTCGAGTCTGTGCCTCAGCAAGGTGTTGTAACTACAGCTCCTCAACTTCTCAAGCTTGGGGTGCCACTCGCGTTGAAGCAACGTGGAGCAAGACCGTATCATTTGAAAAAGACGTTCACACTGTCCCGCGGCAATGACGATGATCGCAAGGTCTCGGAACAGTCTGCGGAAAGGTCATCATGTCCATATCACTGTGAACTTCTCTGTTGCTTGGAGCAAGCTCTTCTCGGAAGCAGCGAGCATTAGAACTGTGGCCAAATCAGCACAAGCACCATCAAGCACCACAGTACTTTTCGAGTTCAGGCTTGTCAGTGCGATCGCGTGAGCATTTCAAGTCCTCAACATTAGCAGCCTGCACAGACGTGCTAGCCGCAGGTGAAGCTGACCAGGAACGGGAATGAAAGCCGTGCAGGTCGTGCAGGTTGACAGGTCAAACAATTTTTGTTCAGATTCGGAGATGAATCTCCTTGCTTCAGTATTTGGTACAACCAATCGTACTAGACGACGGCCTCCGGGATTTCCGACATCAGCTTCCATTGCTCTCTCAGTCGAAAGCGCCTTCAAGCGGCGGTCAAACTTGGTGTGAGAGCATTCTATGCTCCGAGAGCTGGGAACGCGCTCTCATCCTTCAGGGCGATTCCACCACGAGGAGCACCACGGTCACCACGAGCGCCTCCTCTAAAGTCGCTGTTGCCACGGCCACGTCCTCCACGGCCACGCTCGCCGCCACGGAACTCGCCACGTCCTCCACGGCCGCGACCACGGCCTCTGCCTCCGCGATCACCGGTGTCCGGTGCCTGGTAATACTGGCCGTCCAAGGCAAGGCGCTCCTTCTTGTCGCCAAGTTCCTTAGTCTTCTTAGCCTTGCCTCCGCTGCCTGCGAAGTAGTTCTCTTCCTCTGGATCACGAGAGAAAGCTTTGCCTTCAGGGAACTTCTGCTTAGAGCCCTCGTTTGCCTTGCGAATGCTCACTTCGTCACCCAAGGCCATGCGCTTCTCAGCTAGCTCAGCCAAGTACGCATCGTAGCTCTTGGTCTTGTCTTCCGGCTCTGCAGCTGCCTCGTCTCCAACAGCTTCGCCATCTCCAGGTCCGTTGGAGAACGCTGGGTCTTGACCAGCAGTGTCGGGGGTAAAGCCGGCGTCGTTCTTAGCTTCAGCTTGAGCAATAGCCTCGCCCGCAGTCTCGTCAGCCCACTCAGCATTGCCGTCGTTGCCGCCCCAGCCGTGCGCTGCCTGCTTCTCGTGCTCGCTGTATAGAGTCAGTTGATCCTCCAATGCGACCAACCACCCTTCAGACATACCCAATGCCAGTATGGCTGTGGCGGTCATCGCGTGGTGCGCCTCCACGTCCACCTCGGCCACGACCTCTACCACGTCCACCACGATCGCCTCCGCGGTACTCACGCGGTTCTGCTCAGCGGTCAGTCAGGGCAGTCAGATATGTAGAGTGAGTGGGGTATATCACCTCTCGTGCGGTCGGCATGACGGTCGCGTCGCAGGCCATCATCGCGGTTCTCGGCGCGGTTGTTCAAGGAGCCCGCTATGCAACAGTCAGTGCAAGTTCCAAAGTGTTGAGCGGTGGCCGTGCACAATCGAAGAGCTTGCTCTTATCGTTGCGCGCGCGCGCGCGCTCTCCGACCTTACCTTGATCGCCTCTTGTGACTGTTTGATGGCTACCGCCTCGGCCACCTGCCGCTGGCCTAGGAGTGTCCCTAGCAGGCCCTTCGGCGCCTGCATTGCGCTTTCCTGTGCGCTGGACTGGCTTGTCAATGACCTTGGTTGGTGGCTCTGGCTCCCGATCTGGGTCGAGCTCCGGGTCGTTGCCTGACGCAATTATTAGTTACGCGTTCAAGGCGACTTTGATAACGGTCGAGGTCGTGGTTCGCATACCCAGGAGGTCGTACAAGTTCTGTAGCATTGAAGTCAGCCATCGTTTTCTCTCCCGCGTGGGGCGGACGTCACACGACCGTCTGACGGACTCAGCAGTAGTGAAACATGGGATCTCGACTGACCTTGCTTGCAATGGCGCTCATGTTTGCGGAAGTCACGAGCTGAAGCCAGACGACATGGTGTTCTCAAAGAGAGGTGATGCAAAATTCCAACTCCGCAATTTCAGGTTGTCTTGGCACGCTCTGAGCTTCGACACGAGACAGCGTGTAACTCGAAACACCACGCCGAGACTTTGAATCAATAATGTGAACTGATGCATCGCGATGACTGAAAGTGATTGGGCTTCCAAGTCTTCGGAAGGAAATAAATATCAAATGACAACAGGTCGTAACTTTTAGGCCAATGCTACATTTTGCTTTCCCGCCATGTTTTGATATGCACCCAATGCGTATCCTTCAAATGCTCGCCAAAGAACAGCAGGATCAAATGACCACCCAATGGCGCGCGCGCCTCTTTCCCTGGCTGCGGCCTACACACCTTCGCTATGCACGCCATGCAAATGCCGGTTCATTTTCCTCAGAACACATCAATCATAGCCCGCAAATACCGTTGCGGTGCTGATAGGCCCTGTAGAGAGCCACATCGCTTTTTCCCCGACACTCCGAACGCCGATCCTCCCTTCGATATGGTGGACTATCTTTGCCCGTGTCGGTGCTCGAACGAGTACGTAGTTGGATAGTGCATCGACGCGCTCAGACCGAACGGGTCTGCATCAAGCATTGGATCGTTTGGATCAACCTCATATTGGACCTCATTCCTGCCGAGATGACTGGTCGGAATCATTTGCTGTGTCTGTTCGTACTGTGAATGCGGTGTCAGCTGATGCTGAACCTGCTGCATGCCTTGTGGAGGATTGTAACAATCCCCAGAGGGTTGTTCTTGGATATTTTGGTAATGTTGTGGATATTGGCCCTGCAGCTGTGGAGATTGATTTGTTCCGAGATTGTCGTCATCAGGTTCGTCGAGCATGGATCGGGAATGCTGAGTGTCGTACTCTTGGTCTGTACTCACGGAGTCAACCTAGGACGAACACAGTTCCATAAGGAAGGACAGGGGAAACTTGCCGAGCTGATCGAAATGTTTCTGAAATGGACTAGGATAGGAGAACGTTGATGCTGCTGCACTGCCACCCGCGCTGCCGGGCTGTGGAAGACTGTGACTCCCCACTGGAATGCTTGACATACCACTTTGACTGCCTTGATAGGTAGAGGATGGAGTCGGGCGTTGCTGCGGCTGGCGCGGGCCATTTTTGGGCTGCTGCTGCGCTTGATAGAAAGCTTGGTTAGGTTGCGGTTGCGACGAGCGCGCGAAGCTCTGGAAATGCTGTGCTTGCGGCTGAGCGATGACAGCAGATGCGGGTGAGGTCGTCCCACCTTGTTGCAATGCCAACGATCTCGTCGACAACTGACTTGGAGAGGAAGGATGAGACGATGGGGTCGGATGAGCATGAGGCGACGTAGTGAAGCCCATATCCGCACTGGACTGTCCAGGAGCCAGCTTAGGCAGGAAGTTCTGGCCAGATCGTCGAGCTTGCTGCCTTTGCAAGGCTGTCCTTTGCAATGGTGGCTGTGGTGGCATACTAGGCGCAGAATGCATAAATCCAGGGCCAAGGACGGGACTGCCAGTCTTCATCTGCAATTCAGCCTGGACATCGATGCCTGAGAGGGTCAGTTAGACGAGTGAAGGGGCTGGCGATTCCAAGAACTACCTTTCTCCAGTAATATTCGCTCCAGTAGGCTGTTCTTGTATCGCAACATGAGACATTCGTCTGCAGCAGTACGCTGGCTTTGCTGCAGGCTTGACAGATTCTCTTCATTGTGCTTGATGGTTGCCTCGAGTTGCTTGATGTACTCAGTCCGTCGTTCGCGAAAGGCAGCCTGAGCTTGTCGATTACGTTGCTTCCGCTCTTCCGAGGTCGCGTATATCTGGGCCGGTCAGCGTGACAGGAGATAGAGAAATGATAGATGGGCACGAGTCATTTATCGGATGACACTTACAGGCTTTCGACCGCCCTTGCGCTTCTGGGGTTGGACGGGTTCCTGGGGTTGTTCGACGCCAGCGTCTTGGTCTTGATCTGGGGACGACTCAATAGAGCTCGGCGTTGCTGCTTCGGCTCCCTCTTCGACCTTAGAGGAAGCTGCCATATCGGCGTCGATGATATTGCTATCTCCCATCTGCAGGAACCCGGGACAAGGCACTGGCCAAAGCCAGTCAGAGACGCAGGCTGGCGACGCTAACCGATTGCACCCAGATGGACGGGCGTGAGTTGTGGACAGTGAGAGGGACGAATTGGTAATAACCTCAGCATAGACAATGATAAGCTTGCGTGCGGTGGGAAAGGCAGAAAGACTGTGAGGTAAGAGTTTGGGTAATCGAAATTGATCAATGATGAGGAGAAGGTCAAGGCGGTCACGCGGACCGGTGGTAGCTGGAGGCGAGACCGGCGCAAAAGAAAGCAAGCACCACAGTGGGTGGCATAGAGGTAGCAGTACTTAGTCGAAGAGAAATTTCCGGCAGCAGCGTGGTGATTTGCTCGAGCCCTTCCGACTTCTCCATTATTGCGCTCACGCTCGCGTCGCGTCACACCTCGAGCCTCGTGGTGCCGCTCAGTGCTCACGCTGCAGGCTGCGGCGGCGGGCGACGGCCACTATGCTGTGATGAGCAGTTACTGGCAAGCGAGCCAATCATCGCATGCTGCCATCTGGTGCCAAGCGCTCCTTCTGAGCTTTCTCCTCGGCACCGGCACGTCTTCTAGAAGGCATGGAAGGACCCATATTCGGCACCACCCGCCATACACCTACGATACTCACGCTTTGCCATGTTCAACTTCCGTGGCGACCAGCATGCCGCAATCCTCAAGCTGCATTGCTTCCGATGTAGTCGACTATCAAGTGCCATCTCGAGGCCCACGAGAAATGGAACGCAGATGGCGAGGCCATGCCCGGCAGGTGTCGACAGCATTGCTCATTGCTACTGACTCTACTCAGCTGCCGTTTCCTCCTTCTGCTGCCACCAGCTTTTGAGTCTGAGGACCTACTCTCTCGGCGCCAAACACATCGTGCATCTTGACCCACCGTCGATACGCTTGGAAAGCACTCGAAATGCGACAAGGCTACAATGACAAGTCGTGCGCAGCGATACGAAATTTCCAGGCCACAACCCATCCAACATGAACCTGCTCCACCACCTCCGCCGCCTGCCCTTGCGCCTGCGCCCTTCACCCCCAAGGCGTCGGAGAACGTTGATTATGCAGCTGCAGAGCCGATGCCCTGGTCGAACGGGTTGCCGCGGCCACTGTCCGACATTCGAGAGCTGAGCGAACCTAGCCTCATGGACAACGTCATGCGCAATCCCGGTCGGCACCAGAGAAATAATTCGAAGGCCAGCTCGATGAAGCGCAAAGGCTCGACCAAGCGGGAAACTATCAAGCGCGAGGAGACATTCAAGACAAAGTGTGCGGAAACGGCGCCGATGCCAAAGGTTATGCAACCGCAAAAAGACGCATCATCAGATTACAGTAGCACGCCTGAGCAACTGAGCTTCTTCAGCATCCCGCAGTCCAGCGTACCACGACGCTCTTCTTCGTTTCAGCGACAGGCAAGATCACATACCAGGAAACCATCGATCCGTAGCCAGCCTGGGTCAAGTCTAGCACCACCCATCAGACAAGGATTCTCCATACCAAACCGAGGCACTAGTCAATCACCGGTGAAGGAAGCCCGGCTCAGGCTGGATCCTGTTTCATCTGACGCGGCAAGAAGAATCCCTTCACGTACCCATATTCGAATTCCTCATCCAAGGGAGATACTGGAATATCCTTCATACAAACATCCTCGACTTAAGCTGGAATTGCAGGTCTCTGCTCCGTTATTTGTTGGTGGAGGAAGTGTTGAAGGCTGTGTGAAGGTAACCGTTGACGATAATGAGCGTGCACGACAGAGACGGTCTTTGAGCATCGGAGCTATATCTGTGGACTTACTTGGCTTCGAGCAAGTCGACAGTGCCCGGAAGGCTACATTCCTGGCGTTGGGTACTGAGCTCATCGATGCGGATCATCCTCCACCTACTGGGATGGTGCAGCCTCCGAGCCCTTTCTTTGCAGACGAAAAATTTTGGTCACTGATGCCGTCACACTCGGCACTTCCATTCATGATCAGCCTGCCGCTTGATACTGGTCCTCCACCATTTCAATCAAAACATGCCAGCATACGATTCGTGCTCTCTGCCACTGCGTTGGTCCGAGATTCTGGAAAGCATTATCGAGTGAGAACATCTCAAGACGTGCACGTGCTGCCGACATACGACCCCGAAAAGGCCCTCACATCCCTTTCAAGTCCCCTGACTGCCTCCGATGAATGGCGGACCGCGCGCGCTGCTGGTCAGGAAACATTGAGGGTGACCGCCGGTCTACATCGACAAGTTTGGGTCAGCGGTAGCAGCATTTTTGTGGACGTCCATATTTTGAATCAATATCGCAAGCCGGTCAGGAAGCTGGAGCTCTCTCTTGAACGCGACATCTTGTGCTACAAACATGCCGCCGCTTCGACCCTGGAGAAGTCGGCGGGCCAAGCACGTATCTTTGAGAGCAATGAACGAGCCATTCTGGTCAGATCGTGTTACAAGACTGGCAGCGCCGGATGGAATGGAGTGGAGCCTCATACGGCTGATGTTCGTACCTGCGAGCTTGAGCTGCCACGTGGACATGGAACTGTCCGCTGCGGCAAGTATTTCGAAGTGCGATACTTCCTCAATGTGACCGCTGCGACGGGGAACTCAAAGACCGTGTCTGTGCAACTACCAATCATCCTAGTTCATATGAATTCTCTCGATGTTATGCCCAATTCGGTTGCTCAAGTCGCCGTAGCAATTGAGGAAAAACGTGCGCATCGGCGACTCAATCACTCGCGGTCCGGGAGACGGGAAAATGGGCATTCGCGACAACGATCGTTCTCATCACCTGCGCAGACGCTGGACTTAAGGAGGCAACCGTCATACGCGCAAGGGCGGGCGTTCGCAGCACCGCGCCAGCAGTCCTTGGACAGACAGAGAGAGCAGAGGGCAGATATGGATGAGCTTCGCGGTATCCTCGACTCCTCTCCTAGAAAGCATGCCGCGGCTTTCCCCAAAGGCGCTCCTGCCTGGAAGACTGCAAGTCATGCAAGCCTCGGCACTCTTGCATTCCCGAACCGCAGCACGGAAACCCTGGGCATGCTGGGTGCAATGTCTTATAACGCTCCAGGGTCTATACGTGTTGGTCAGGAACAAGATGGTGATGCTGGAGGCTTGAATGGTCGACTGCTGCGAATCGAAAGCACGAATTCGATGCGAAGCAAGAAGCCATCGCTATTCCCACTGAGATCTCGAAAAGATGACCAAAATGATGGACCGCGCATCGGGAAAGCCACGGCGCAAGCGCATATTGGACCATACAGTCTCGGTCTGTCGACGACGACGACGACCCGGAGAGTCAGTACGGATGGGTTGAGTGAGCGTTCTGGCATTGCAACGAATTTCCGGGACAAACTTGACCGCAGTCGCTTCGAGTTTCAGGCTGTTCGAAAGAAGGCGAGTGGAGGGTTCAAGGAGCGCTGGCTGGAGTCACGACGAAATGGAGACGATGAGAAAGAACGAGATGGTTGGATATGAAGTGACAGATGAAGCATAGCTTTTGGGATATAGACACGATTGGGAGTGCACGTCAGTTCACATAGCGAAGTCAACTTTCAACATGAAGATGTCACGATTGAGGCAGGAAGGTATGTCAGAGTTGACGCGGGGATCAGTCTTTCGTCTGCCCTGCTGGTTCCATGCTTGCGCAGGAAAGACTTGAGGTTGTGAAACACGTGCAGCATGACAGTTGACTTCACGCCGTCGTCACGCTGCCATGACTTGATGGCTGAGAGTTCGCTTCGCAAGCCACGATTCACGACCTCGGACCGGTCTTTGCGCTTTCGCCCATTTATTCATTCTGGCGTCGGCCTGCAATATTCACAATCGAAGCGCAGCGGACAAGATTCTTGTTCCCACGAACAAGCCATCTCCAGCGGCGGCGGCGGTGGTGGCAGCGGCAGCGGAGTAGTGATGAGACTGGTCGATCATGGACATTCGCCCACTCCTCTGCCTGCTGCTTGTACGTACGCTGGGCTACTATCCGGGGTTGCGTCAGTCACTTCACCCCTCGCCCCAGCTCGGGGATTTAAGCTATACGTAAAATCGCACTTTGTTAGTAGGCCACACGTAAAAGTCGATATTATCGTAGGTTGCAAGCCGCATACAGTGGGAAACTGGGTGTGAGTGCGATTATGGTTAAGAGATAGGAGATTTCCGGTATATTGCGACCGTATGTATCAATATAGACCTAATCTTAGCGCAAATCTCGTATTAACCATGTAGTCAATTACTACACAGGTTGGCCTATATGTCTAGTATAAGGCTATAGTAGGTTCTTTAGTATATCTACTATCTTGTAGATAGTCTTCGAGCTTAATAGGGTTATTCTTACTACTAGCGACTCTACCTCTATAACGATTAGTTTTCTTCGGAGCTTCGTAGAATTGTCGCTTCCGCTATATCGAGTCATGGCGGCGACGAGGAGGTACCAAATGAGGCTAGATTATAGTATAGACAGTATCCTTATTAAGTAGTACCTTATCTTGTTATAGCTAGTCTAAACGAGTGTCCGGCTCTTGCGCGAATAAGCCGTATAATCGTCGCTTTAACTCAACGTTAGTCTATACTAGAATATCGCTTACTTCGTTACTATCGTAGGTACGGCTCGGTAGTAACAATGTCGCTATAGGTATCCAAGTATATATAATGTCGCCGCTCTTAGATGTATAGGTATAACGCTTGTAATAGTTAATAGTATTAGCGTACGGATCGCTAGTCTTCTTAATAGTGTTGTTATTATCGCAAGTGAGAGTAAGAAGTCGTATATCGAAGACTCGTTATAGCGGCTTATCGATAGGCTACAATATAACGTCCGTCTACTTAGTCTTACTATTGTTATTGAATAGAACACGGAAGGCCTCGTAGCACTTGAGTCGATATAAGCGTGCCCTATTATAAGCATTCTATGCCTCTCGAAGCATCTTCTAATAGCTATTGTTAGCTATGTCCTTGTCTATTTGAGTAAGTTGTAAGCGTAATCCGTCTACCTCGATAGTACCTACTCGGATAAGCCGATTAGGCTATTCCTTCTAGCGCTTCTTTGTACGCTCTACAATGCTCGTAGATTGATATTTGCGCTTGTATTCTTTACCTTTATATATAGCTACGTTAACTAATATATCGTAGATAGCCTATACCTCCTTTATAGGTAAAGAGGAAAATAGGTTAAACGACGACAATGCTAGGTCGATACCTAGCGGGGCTTGCTTTAGATGAGAACGTCGGAAGTCTCTACGAGCTTGTATAGTACTACGTAATTGTTTAATCGCATAGGGGCTAGTAGTAGTAGTAAGGAGCTATGCCGGAAGTTCGGGAGTTAGTATACGAATTCTTAGTACTAGCGGAGGCGACGACGGCATGCCGTTAGCGATCAAGTTTTCTAGGTCCTCTAAATGATAACGATTATTAGCGTAGGACTACCTATTTGGATCGATAATGGAGGGCTTAGCGGAACGTTCTTACTTAACCGAAGCGAGGTATTCCTCCTACGCGACCTCCGCTATTGCGAGAGATTCCTAAACCTAGGTTTCTTCCCGCGCCAATTTACTCTCGATTACTTACTAGTTCCAATTATGGTCTATCGCGCTATACTGATCTCGAATATGTCGATAAGGGACCTCTCTGTCGGTTAGGAATATGCCTATCTTGCGGAATACTAACCTTATATTATGTTTAGTAAATGTCTTGTCCCGAATAGCTAAGAGTGCCTCTATAAACTCGGGTATGCTAAACTCGCTAACACTACGGTATGTAGCCTCTAATACGGCTTGTCTATGCCTCAACTTATAGACCTAGAATAAGATAACATCTAGTAGCTATATAAAGTACGAAGTGTATAGTTGTAAGCCCCATAATTGGATCTTGTATCGCTTTGCAAAGGCTACAAATTCCTTGAAGTAGTGGGAGCCATAATTGTCGCATAGTAGTACCCTCTATTCGTTTGGATCTTTAGGTCTCGTCTTGCGCTCAAACTAGCGGATATAGTGTATAGCTATGTCGTCTATTATGTAACTAGAGTCGTTAATAGTAATCAAGAAGTTATCTTTGCCTATATACGAGTATTGTAGTTAGTAGGTAACGTTGTTATTGTACCTGCCTTAGGTAGTAAACTAACATTCTACTAGTAACTAACGTTCTTAGACTATTACCGCTTTAACAATTAACTAATAGTCAATTACCTTACCGAAGGCGTTAACGGTCTCGACGATAGTTATATGCGTACGGTTGCTATTACATTCGGTCTAGGCGCGCCGCTTTGTATCTATTGTAACGACATACTCGTTACTACTAATTCCGACTCGAAATCCGGTCTCGTCGAAATTCTATATATTCCGTGCCTTTATACTCAATCGCAATAACATCGCCTCAAAGCGGTCAAACTAGGCTCTTATAGTAGAAGGATCGTGCGCCTCTTTGCGTTAGACCTCGATAGGTTTAGACTTTACTTTACTAAGACCGTACCGACAAAGAAAGCGATCCGCCTAATCTACTCTAAATAGCGATATTGTATCCGCTAACACTCCTTCTAGTAGCATACTAACTAGCATTTCTATAGCGACTATAACGATTAGCGCTACTAGTAGGAACATGCCTATTGCGTCTCTTTCTCGATAATAATCCGCAAGCGCTAACTCCTACGATCGGTCTAGCTTAGTATTCGTTAAGGCACGAGATAGTAGCGATCTACGGCCATTAATCCGCTAGTAAATACGAGAATATAGGTTAGATGCCCTCTCGGTTATACAAAGCGCTCGAATACTAACTTTAGTACCTTTAGCCTCTATTTCGCGATACTTCGAAACGATACGATCTACTACCCTCTCCGCCCTCTCCGTCTTAGTTAACCGCTTAGCACGTACCCTCTTCTTCTTTCCGACCTTCTTACGCGCTATACCGGGTTCTATATACAAGTCGTATAGTACAAGAGAAAGAATACGAGAATACGCGCTTTAGAATAAAGTAGACGCGCCTACTAAGAGATTATATAAGATTAGCGATAGTGAGGTCTATGTTCGCTATACATACTCGGACAACCTCGCAAACATAATATTTAGACTCGCAGTTCGATATTCTATATACCTATATATCCGTACGGGACTAGAGCCTACGATAATATCGACTTTTACGTGTAGCCTACTAAGAAAGTGCGATTTTACGTATGGCTCGTACCCCCGCGAGAGCGGGCGTAGAGTGTCTAACGGAACCCTAGATACGCGGCCCGGGCGAGTAGGTAACTATTGGAGAATTTGGAGTTGACTATTAGAGTTACACTTTGACTTTAGGCCAATCGCTCGCTCGGTAGCGGGCAGCCTACTTTGTACTTTAAAGCTTATACCTCGATCCCCTAGCGCCCTATACCTCAATTAAGGTATAGTACTTCGTAGCTTCGGGAGTAGTAATATAGTCGTCTTAGGAAAGACTAGATATCTTCCTAGTATCTAATCTTTTAGATATAGTATACTCTTCTTTACTAGTAGTCTACTACTAGGTAAAATCTATATCTACTAAAAAGCTATAGGAATCTAAAATATAGTCTATCTAATATTCGAATTCTAGTAAATAGTCCTAACTATTACTATTACTAATTAAATAGTAAGAATTAATTATTACTAATTTCTAAATTAGTATACTAGTTAGTTCTATTATATAATATTAATTATAGTTCTATAGTCTATATCTCCTTTTTTTAAGAAACTAGACTCTTACTAGATCTAGTCTCTAGATTATCGTAATCTAAAAACTATAAATTAACTAAAGAAATAAAGTAGTTCTAAACTATTCTAAATACTATACTATTCTTTTAAACTAGTACTATCTAAGAGTAGTTATATATATTGTATTATCTAATAGGAGATTATCTAGTATAGTACTTACTACTAGAGATCTAATCTTAGTTAAGATCTATAATAATTAGAATACTACTTTTATCTATAACTACTATAATCTAGTAGGCCTCTATAATTATAGGAATAAGGATATATAGTAATACTTCTAGTTCTTAAAATAGTAATCTAATAAAACTAGAATAAAGGATAAATCCTAGTAAGAGACTTTAATCTCTACTATCTAAGTCTAAGACGAGTATTTTATAATATTCTATATATATAAGAATATAGTAAGAAAATAGATATAATAATTAGTTAATAAAATCTAGATATATACTAACGTATAGCCTTAGAGAAGGGAATATATATTATAATTTATAAAGTAAGAAGTTAGAGTCTTAGATATATAGATAGATCTAATAATCTAGCTTAGTAAGTTAGTAGAAATTCTTATTCTATATTTTTTTAATAGAACTTCTTTCCTTCTTTATCTATTAACTAGTTATTATAGGTATCTCTATATTAAGATACTATCTTATAGTATATAGATATAGATACTTTCGCTATTTAGTATAGATACTATATAATACTAGTAGAGTTTAAGATTAATTACTAGTACTACTAGATATATAAGATATAGAGATATAGCCTTAGTATATTAAAACTCGTAATAGACGCGTTATTTAATATTACGTAGTATAGATATATACTTCCTTAATATAAATATAGATAATAGATATATATGTTTAGACTATTAATCTAATATAGATATAATATCTAAGAGATAAGGAATAAAGAACAACGTATAAGAGACAAAGGATAAAGGATAAGCGCCAACATTGCAGTACGGATGAGGAATAAGAGACGAGGAATATCGCTATAGATTACTGCACCTTGCCTTCGGTATAGGCCGCCGCCGATCCGGCACAACGCTCTCTCTCTCTTTCTCTCCGTCGCTCGCTCGCTCGCTCGCTCCTTCTCCCATCTCCCATCTCCCATGCCGTGACCGCCGCCGCTGGTCTGCCGCAACGCTCGATACCTCCCCGAGTCATCGTTCTGTCGCCGTCACTTTTCACTGGTCGGCCGTGGTCCGGCGTCCGCTCGTTACACACATCGACACCTTCGAACTTCTGCGCACTCATCCGCTCAGGCAGCCCCTTGGCATCGTCCGAACATATCTCTACATACCCGAAGCTCTCGAGCGCTTTTCAGACAGAACGACCTCATGTGCATGTCGGACAGGAATTGCGAGCAACGGCCGTTTTGAGTGTGCCAAGGCAACTCGAGGTGTCGAATGGACGTCGCCATGGCACCTCCAGTTAAGCGGCGCAAGCTGTCGAGCACATCGCGCTTGGAGATACATCGGGACAACTGCACCGGAATATCAGACACATCGTCTCGTTACAGCTTCACGACATCGCCGCGTCCAAACGCCGCATCGCCAGTACACACATCGTTACCTCGAGTGGAGGAAGAAAAAGCCTGGGAAGTGCTTCCCGCGCTCCGAGGCATTGAGAACTTCAACGTCCTACTACCGCGCCAAGGGATAGTGGCTGCAGCAGCAGATCTGAGCGTGAGCGTGAGCGTGAGCGTGTCGGTTGCACCCACGATTGCCTACCAGGATGCCTCCACCACCATCACCTACACGCCGCCTGCCACACCTTCTCTACCCACTTTACCATCCATATCTGGCGCTACGACATTCTCGACTACTTCAATCTCAACTTCAAGCACATCAACCTCCGCTGCCACGATTGGCAATTCGACGTCTATTACAACTGCTGAAGCAACCTCCGCATCACGATCTCGGATCACAAGCGCCCCACACAGCCTGACAACATCATGTGAGAAACCTCTCTTTCCCTCGTTTGACGTTCTGCTGACTCTGTAGCCATAGCCATCGACACCAACAGCACGAGATCAAGTTCAAGGACCACCAGCTCTGTATCTGCTGATACTTTCTTCATCGCGACTCTCTCTGCTGGCGACACCACTACCATCACGCGTGCTCGGACGGCTTATGTAACGACTGTCGCTGACGGTGAGGTATTCACCATCCCAGGGCTGTCCAGCACTTTGAGCACTTCCGGAGCCTCAAGTACAGTCACAACCTCTGATTCTGAACAGAGCACAGTCACTGCAACTGCGCTGATCAATGGCTCAAATGCTGCCAGTCCTGGTGCCTATGGGACACCTGCTACCTCTGCGCCAAGCAGCAGTACTTCCCCTGGATCAGCTTCGAATAATGATAGTCATAACAATAGTAACAGCCCACCTCCAGCAGGTACCATCGCTGGCGGTGTTGTGGGCGGATGCGCTGGCCTGGCGGTCATCGTCCTAATTGCAATGCTCTTTGTCAGGTGGTATCGGCGGAGGAGCCGCCTCGGGCACCAGGCTCTGCCGCCGGCATCCTCAGACTCACCCGAACAGCATGGCGACTTGCCTCGGGGGCCTGGTATGGCTGAGCGTGCTGGTCTCATGCCTCTAGCGGCCGCTGTTCCTGCAAAGTTTCGTCACCAAAACAGGAGCACAGAACCGTCGGAGTCGCCAGAGCGAGGTTTCACTAGGATATCAGGCCGCAAACTACCTTCTGCGTGGAGCGAGGGCATGAGCAGTCCGCCACTGGAAATGCCGTTGAATGCCGCAACCACCAGCACGGCCGGTGCCAGTGCGTCCTACTACCGCGACAGTCAAGGACAGTATGGCGGGGATGGCACAGGATTTCCTCCCTCCTCACCAACAGCATCGCCAACTTCGCCGGCCAGCAGCCATGGCCCACTTAGGAGCAGCACGCACGAGATGATGACCATGTCTCCAGGACCTCAACGTCAGCCTCAGTTGCACGCAGGAGGACCATATGGCTTCGTAGGAGCGCCATCGGGAGTCCAACGTAGTGACACACCGTCCAGCCTGGACCCAAGTCGTAATAGTCGCTTCACCGAAGAGATGTGACTAGAGCGATTTGTGTCTCTATACGCTGAAATGAAACATGCCGCTGACGACCTTGATCAGTCTGGCTACGGCCATTGGAATGAAGCATATTGACGTTACCAAATCACGCATATACCCGCCGAAGGCCGGGGGGTTTTCTTGGCATTTGAAGCGTTTAAGCGGTATTACGACATTACGGCTTGCGCTTGGCAATCTGCTGGCATTTGGAACATTTAAACGTGATTTTCTCATGGAGGTACGCCTTCGTGCGCGCAGAGAGAATCTGTAATGTGTTGTATAGTTTGTTCAAATCTGGTGTCCTTGCAGGACGCAAGACTCGGTCTTCTGGTCGCCCTCGTGTCAATCGTCTATTTCAAGGCTAGAATCATACGTGCCTTCGACCTGACTGAGCAAGCTTCACGTACATCCACACTGAGCAAGCGCAGATGTTGGCGCTCACTATAGTGCAGTCCTGCCCCGAGAATCAGGCGTTCGTAGAGCCTGGAGGACAACACAAGTCGGGGATTGAAGCCACTACCCTGACAGACTTTTGCTTTCTTCTACCTTTTGATCGAAGGGGAACAAGATGATAGAACCCATGAGGGCACACAAGCTGTCATGGGCACCAGAAGTCTTCCCGCCGGCGAATCGGAGTCTCGTGTGAGACCTGCTCTGCCACTGCTCTGTGAAACGTCGGTCGATGCTATGCAGCCAATGCTTCTTCTCCTCAATTCGTAACTCATCAGTCGCTCTCGCTTCCGGGGCCATTCGGTTCATCTTCATCATCTTCAACCACCGCGTCGTCGCCTGCGACAAGCATAAGCTCGGCCTTCTGTAATACGCTTCGTAGCTCGGTGTTGCGAGGATCAACGAGATCAATGGGTCTCAGCTTGGCCTTGTTCCGTATCCTGCATCGAAAAATAGTTAGCCCGCGAACATGTATTCAGTTCTGATACCCAGGACACACCGAGGGTCGCAACCAGCGTCAATAAGAATATCCACAACTGCCTTGCCATGCTCCCACTCGGCCTGTGACAAATTGTTGGTATACCGTACAGCTTTGTGCAGACATGTGTCTCCTTCGCGTTTCTCTTGACCATCAATCTCAACGCCCTCTTGATCTAATATCATGTCGAGCACCTCGTAAGAGCCATATTGGGCTGCGACGTGCAATGCGCTGGAGCCTAGTGCGTCGGTGGTTGAGTTGAGGAAGTTGGCGATTGCTGTGGCGTTTGAATTGAACGGGCTACCAGCGAAGACTTCCGAGAGTAATGTGGTGTTGTTACGGCGACATGCTTCCAGGAGAATTTCCTTGGGAGAAGCACCTTCGTCGTCTGTCATGGCTTATGAGAACGGCGTCGGGGGAGTTCAGACTTGTGGATGTCTTGTGGCTTTGACGAGCGGAATCACTGTTCGTTTCGGTGCTTTCGAGGGGAGAGTGTCAGTGAGGGTGCCGTATTTGCAATGGTTGGAAAGACCACGTTCACAGTGTGTGCAGGAAGAGATGAGACACAATCTCCAGTCCGAGCCCTGCTTCTAGAGACGGGATGTGTGCACGGTGTTGGCACCTTCCAAAGTCTAGCCAAACCAAACCGGTCGTCAAATTTCACGTGAGCATTTCATTGGCGCACTTCACTTGACTTTTCTTTCACATGCTGCTCCGCATATATTTCGGCCCCCCCCCCCCCCCCCC
>LFZO01000077.1:76128-169653 GCA_001578225.1 Pseudocercospora musae
CGTAGTTCGCACTTCATTGCGAGACACTTCGACAATCAACAGTAAATCATTCGCGATCCTGATCATGCTGCTCTGTAAGTCGCTCACGTTCAGGTTCCTCCTAGTCATCACTAACTCCCAGGACCAGTCTGTCCATCATGCAGCAACATGCTCATCATCAGCCAAGTACCAGCCGCCCACTGTGCTCCAGGCGATGAGCAGAACGTGGGAAAAAATCGTTTCGAATGTCGCACCTGCCCGTATCAAATGGTGCTCGACCGTCGTTACTACGAACGCAAGAACATGAATCTCAAAGCGGTCGATGACATCCTCGGTGGCGCGGACAGTTGGAAAAATGTTGACAAGACTGAAGGTATCAAGATTGGTCACCAGATCCCAATCGTCATCCACGTTACTGACTCTTGTCTTCAGCCAAATGCCCCAACGAACAGTGCGAAAGCCGTGAGGCATATTTCAGACAAGTCCAGATTCGCAGCGCAGATGAGCCTATGACTAGGTTCTACAGGTGCATAGAGTGCACTCGGGAATGGCGTGAGAACTAGACAAGATGCACACGACCCGATCATCGAAGCGGAAACACACAAATCAGCTTCATTCATGATACCCACGTTTTGCAAAGGTACAGGGAAAGTGGCGTTCAAAGTCTCTGTTTAGTGGCTGTATCGCACAAAAGAGACTTTTTTTAAGGATTATGATGATGCTCCGGTGCAAGCTCAGTGCCCGCACTCCACTCGCCGAAATCTGCATTAAATGCTAGGGTATTTCCATCTCCAATTTGGCTCTTCCTCATATCTGAAAAGCTTTTGACCAAGCCCCAGTATTGTTGACTCATCAGCGCTCGAAACTATCTATTCCACATTCCTGGTTGGCCGTCGAGAGCCGCCCTTGACAGATCTCATTCGATTGAGAAAACCACTCATGCCACCCTTCTCCTGACGATCTTCCTCTCCACTGCTTCCTCTGCCGCGACTTGGCACGCGGGCATCAGAAGTCAAACTCCTCGAAAGAGCTGGAGCTTTTGGGCTGCTGATAGCGCGAGGTCTTACCAGGGAGGGCTTCTCTTGCTCCGCAATCTTGATCTGCGCGCCTTTCTTGTCAAATGCAGCCTCATAGTCATTGTCAAACACGTTGACTTCGTTCTCCTTGTTGTACCTTGCTTGCACTGGACCTCCAGCGCTCGTTGCTTTGAGCTGCTGAACCTCTGGGCTGTAAGCGCCATTTGGCTGTGCAGGAATTTGATATCGCGCATCTGGGCTTCGAAGGTCACCAGGCTTGTCTCGCCGAGATGCAGACATGCCACGGAATCTCTGCGCAAGCGACTTCTTGCGCGATAAGCCCCCGCCTCCGCTGTTCAGCTCGGGATCCTCGGAATCACGCCTCTGCAGTGCGCTTTTGCTAGCAGGCGCACCTTCCAAGAAGGTGGATGTGCCCAATCCGTAGGTCTCAATTCCATGTACAGGCTCTATGCGCTGCAATGGGTCTATCACTGTGGTAGCCGGCTTCCGTGTCACTGCATACTCCGAGAAGCTCTCTTCGCCACGGCCATGAAATCTATCTAGATCAAGGCGAGAACGCAGTGGTCCAGCTCCACCGAGTTGCATGTTTGCAGAATCTGCCGGAAAAGCCTGCATTGGTGCTTTGCGGTCTTTCTTGGCGTTGCGGTGTGGGTTGCAAGCATCGAATGGACCATCGTGATGGAAAAGTCCCTGGCCGTAGATTCCCGTGACGTCCAATTTGTCGATGATGTCGAGGCCCTGTGGCTTCCGTGGCTTCTTCTCACCCCTCCTGACCTTGTCCTTTTCTTGCTTGTGTCGCTCTTCACGTTCCTTGCGCCTCTCTCGTCGTCGTTGCTCCTCAGATTCTGTGCGTTGCCGATTGTCGAAACCATCGCGGTCCATACGTGGTCGGCGTTCCTTCTCCATGACAGACGACTCGGATGCTCGCCGCGGTCGTGGGCGACTGAAACAGTTTTTGTCCGGACTTGCGGGAACTCGTGGAGGTCTGTCGCCAGAAGGCCGCTCTGGAGCGCGGTAGGATGGCGGTGGTCCAACTGGTCGTGGTGGAGCTCCGTTAGTTGGCGGGCGAACAATATCTGCTTCCACAGTTAGTCCTCACGTGCCAGCTCTTTCGATATTTTGGTCAACTCACAAGCTCCAGCACCGCTTCCGCCGTTCTGACCGTTGGAAATTGGGTGGTCGAGGAGGGAAAGCTCGTTCTGCAAACGAGGAAAGTTAGCAAACATTTCGCAGAAGTCGTGGAAGCGCTCCATGGCGTGTTTCGTGTTATGCCACAAGCCACGAAGCGATGAGTGCGGCAAGTGCAGCAGGGCGTGGCGTTTGTAGCAAGTTGGAATAGAATTTGCCAGGATCGGTGACACAAGCGTGCGAATGGAGCAGGGGAGGTTGCAGGGCAAGACAGCAAATGCGACGCGGACGCGGGCAGACTCACAAAAATGTCTTCAGGCAGAGCTGCTGCATTCGCTTTGGCCTTTGAATTGGGCTGCGAAAGCTCGCTGTCGTCGAGGAACGGATTGGTGGACATTGGCCGCGTGGGTCGTTGCACTGGAGGCGGCGGCGTGCGGGCAGCGATATGACATCCGGGCGTCGAGGGTGATGGGTTGGGCGAGGTTGCGCGGTTGCGAAACGGATTGTTTGATGAAAGGTTCAGCGACAAGCCCACGGGCGCGGGTGAAGGCTGACGATCTAGCGGGCGCGGCGTTTGTCAGCATGTGCGAGTGTGAGAATGAACAATTCCGCGGGGCGGGGCGGGGAGCGAAGCGAAGCGAAGCGAGGTGTGTTGATGGTCGCGCTGGAACGACGAGCTGCAGCTTGGAACAGGAGAGAACAGCGAACCGCGAACAGCGAAGAGCGGGTCTTTGGACATACCAGGCGCCGTTGCACCGGGGAAGAGAGCCATGCTGAATGCTGCACGCTGCACGCTGCACGCTGCACGCTGCACGCTAGGCGGCGCAGATGCTGCTAGTATTGCTGCAGCGCAAAGAGCGAGTCGACTGCCAAATGTGTTCCCGGCGCTCAGCGCAGTCACGCTGGCGGCGCGATCGCAAAGCCGTATTTCGTGTGGTGGTGTTGTGTACAAGCCGATGCTTCTCTCGCTTCGATGGAATGCAACTCCTCGATTCGTGCTACCTTGGTTAAAGTGATTAACCCTGCTGTGTGTGCCAATGCCTGCGATTTCTGCCGAGAAGCGATGTCGCCGTCGCCGTCGCCGTCGCTGTCTCTGTCGGTGCTGTTGCTGTCGTCGGTAATGCTTCTTGGTGTGCTTCGGGGCAGTGGTAGTGGTGGAGGAGAGATAGGAGGGGTCGTCGTCAGGAGGACTGCGAGCCGGTGATATGCGGAGTAACAGTGAGTTCGAGCCTTCCCCTGTCTAGGAGGAGGAATAGTGTGAACCCTGCTTAGGCAGCCTCGGGAAGTTATTATTAATTTGTTAGTGTGCGGCCACCCTCTCCACTGCTGGAGCAGCACCGGTATACCGTATGATTACTATGATAGTATCCCATCCCATGCCCCATGCATCACGTTTCAATAATGCCTACTAGACTACTGTACATCCAAATGATGTTCTATAGCATGCGCCCCTCCGTGGCTTTGCCCACCCGCCGTTGAAGCATCCGAACACACACTCACTCACACCTGGAACCGCTGGCTCCATCGCAGAGCCGCGCATGTCCAAGCCCTCAAGGGACGACGGACGGTGCTAGTGCGGGCTCCTTCTCCGCTTGCTTGCCTGCCTGCCGAGTGCCGTTCTTCACAAGCACTCTGCTTCTGGCCGTGCCCGTCACATTATTGAAGAAGCTCCATCGATCTCTGCCGAGTCTCAGCCTTCGCCAAACAATTGCGTGTACATACTACTATGCCTCAGTCGGCACAAGGGAATGGCAGCGCCAGTGCTGCTGCTGGCCGCATCCAGTACGGCGGTCACGACAGATTCACCCTCGAGCTCGAAGTAGGTCTTGGCCATCTCAATCCGCAGCTTCATCTAGCTTTTGTCGTCCACATCGGTCTTTACGACGTCTGATCACTGTCCTCTTCACACACCGCCTTGCTAGTCCTTTACAAGCTGCGTAAAAAGGATAATGGAAATGACTAACGAAGGCAACAACAGTTTGTGCAAATGTTATCCAACCCCCATTACCTACAGCATCTAGCAGCCCAAAAATTGCTCGACAACGACGAATTTCTATCGTACCTTGACTATCTGCAATATTTCCGGCAGCCGAAATATGTCCGCTTTCTCCAGTAGGGATATTTGGTCGTTCTGCGACTGCCATTACTTATGCTAATTGTTCTTTAGGTACCCAGGTCCAACCTTGCGCGCTCTTGACTTGCTCAAAGAGGAACAGTTTCGCAAAGACATCCTGATTCCGGAGGTTGTGGAACGAATGATCCAACAAGGCTTTGAGGCTGCCACTTCTGGTTATTGAGCCCCCAACTGAATCCGACATTGGACATCTATACTCTTCGTTCTGCTCTATCGCCCGAACCTCGGCTGTTGGAGCTGTGAAAAAAGCCAGCGAGCTCACGAAAAAGGCAAAGGTCACTCAGTCGTCGCGACTTCGCAACACGATTGACAATTCAGGCTGAAGTCATTCTGAAACCACGAACCTGCCTTAAATAACGTTCGACCCCATGTTTAAATTTGAGTCTTGGCTCACAAAGCAAGGTATTCGCTGCAACTGGTCATCTCGCAGTGTGTTTCAAGAAACCCGGTGTAGCATCTACAGTGGAAAGTGTTGCGGCGGCGGCGTTGCGCATTTCAGCACTTGCCAGATGTGCGAAGGCCGAGTGGATCGAAGGAGGCTGGACGATGAGCGTACGGGGGGAATATGCGCGGGGACCGGGAGGAAGCTTTGAGTTCGATTTCTTGTGTGCAAAAAGGAAGCAATGCACCAATGCACGCAGGTGAGAAGACTCGATAATCCATGCTTCTCGTCAATACGCCTACCGTGCTGGTAGTGCTGCTGCACTGGGACATTCTTCCCACTCTGTTGCCCAGCATCTCCAGAGAGTAGTCCCGCTTCACCTTAACGGTTACCCCAAGCTGTATCGGTGTTATAACCTTTGCTTTCCTGATCGCTTTCCGCGCGCTCTTTCAACTCCATGGTGATTCTAACTCTCGACCCAAGAACCTTGAGAAATGCAAGCGCATGCCCGGTGGATAAGCGAGTCTTGACCTCCTCTGCAAAGATTTTCTACATATCTCCCAACTCAGATGAGCGACAGCTTACTGACGATTTGGTGGTCTGCTGTGGTCTGGAAGTTGATCATTCCTCCACGGCTGGCGCAGGGCCGACAGGGAGCACCATTTTCTCCATGAGGTTCAATCTGACCTTTTCAGTTGGCATGCCCATTCCAATTGCCATGTAGTGAAGAAGCGGTGGGTGACCCTGGTATGAAGCGTAGGAGTCGCGAGCAATGTTGGAGGTCCATTCGTGCTTGGTAGTGTCGGCATGTCCAGTGCCGATGTATTTATTCTGGAGCGACTCAAGTTGCTGCTGGGTGCGGAGCTTGTCGGCCATGTTGAAATGTTTGTGTTGCGGTTCGGGTGACTGAAGATGTCTTGTGCAGATGTACATTCTACTCTCGACCCCTTCCGTTCGAGTTGAATATGACCGGTCGGAACGGGCCGCTCAGCGCGAGGACGACGCGTCTTCCAACTGCAGCCGCATGTTGTCGCGACATGTTGCAGTCGAATTTGGCATATTGCTACACACTCTGTACCGAGACGAGCTAAGACGCGTCGCAATGCCTTTTGTACAGGGACGAAAACGGCGTGCTGTAAGCAGCGCGATATCAGCAAAAAAACAATGCAAGTACTCATTTGCCTCCCAGGAACCACAAGACGAAGAATCATCGGAGGGCTTCCCAGAGCCTCAGACCCAGCGACGTAGGACAACGGGAGACGAGTTTGGTCAAGATGAAAGTTTTGGCGGAGACGAAGGCGGTCAGACACAGGATTTTAGCCTTGACGAAATGGCGAAAAAGATGGTTCGTCTAGCCTTGAGCTGTGAGCTTGCACGGAGACCAATGAGAAGGCAAGAAGTCGGCGAGAAGGTCTTGGGTGCGAATAACAGAATGTTCAAAAGAGTCTTCGATCAAGCACAAATGCATCTGAATGGCGTGTTTGGTATGGAAATGGTCGAGTTACCATCTCGGGAAAGGCTTACGGTGCAGCAACGACGAGGTATGCTTGATTGACTACTCATTTTCGGTTGCACGCAAGGTGACCTGTTGCAGCTGCTCAGAAGAAGGACTCTCAACCCACGAAGAGCAGCATCACTGCTTGGATTTTGAGGTCGCTTTTGCCTTCAAATTTCCAAGATCCCATTATACTCCAGCCGTCCTTTGCGCCGACTCCGAGAGATGAGGCCCAGTATACCGGCATCTATACCATTTTGGTCTCAGCTATAATGATGGCTGGTGGTCAATTGAACAACGACAAAATGGAACGCTACCTGCAACGTCTGAAAATCGATGATCAGACTCCGGTCGTTGATTTCGAGAAGAATGAAAGACTGATGAAACGTATGGAGAAGGACGGCTACATCGCAAGGGTAAAGGAAAGCTCTGGTACTGGAGAAGATGATATCTACTGGATTGTAGGTCCCAGAGGAAAGATCGAAGTAGGCGAAGACGGGGTCAGAGGGGTCACAACAGCTGTGTACGCTCCTAAGACAGATGAGGAGGAGGAAGAGCTCGAAAGGAAAGTTAGCAGGTCCCTTGGCATCGCTCAGCCATCGCGAAGCGAAGTTCAGCCAGAACACCCACAGAACGGCGAGAGCAGCAGAAGGACGCAGAAGAGCAGAGCAAGAGGCAATGGAGCTCAGCGTGAGGCAGCAGAGGACGGAGGTGAGCAAGACGACTCGCAGATTGAGTACGAAGATGAAGACGAGTGATGAGCATGGAAGTCATCAATGCTCGTCAAGGTGTGCTTTGTGTGACGACACACTGATATCCCACTGCTGGATTCGAGCATCTCTTTTTGCATGCCGACATCCGTGTTGCACAGCATCGCTTCCATTCTTCAGCCTCGTGTTGCAAGGAGCGGGCTAGCGCACCACGGCCCTGCCGGTCTACTGCTGACTGACAGCTGACGCAACATTCGGGTCTCCTCCAAGATCGCTGGCGACTAAAGTCATGTATTAAATATGATTACTTCGCTTCGCATGCTTCCCGCAACATACTCCGGAAGACCAAAGGCAGCTGATCGACCGTAGTATGCATGGACGGACTACGGAACCAAGAGCGCTGCTGAGACGACAAGAGCTGCTCGCTGCCAACCGCGTACAAGTTGCCATCGGCCTTTCGAAGGTCTTGTGCAATGCTCTGCAATACATCTGTCGTGCCCGGACATGGCAAGTGGAGAATATGCTATTAGCGGAAAGAAAGCTATCACTGCGTTGGTGATAATTGTCCACCACGGGAACGGCGAGAGAGTGGCGACGATGCATGTCCCAAGAGAGACAAGAGAACGCCACGGCATGAACTATCGCCAAGCCAACGACTTTGATATAAGAGTTAGCTCGTAGTATGTGCCCTGGAGAAGCCTTAAAGTGTGTGTCATAACACTACCACCACAATTGACATCAGGAATCAGGATGAAGATTTTCTACTCCATTCCTTTCTCCATTGCCTGCTTAACAGCTTGCGCTGTTGCCGACTGTATTGCTCTCAAGACTACAGAAATTTCCGCAAGCTGATCATTATCTAGCCTTTCCCTTCGAGCGACTTGACAAGAATGACTCCCTTCTGCTCATTCTTGACCTCCAGGTCGGCTTGTACTCACTCGCGCGCGACTTCGATGCGACACTTTACTACAACTCAATGATTGCTCACTCCGCATTGGGCAAGCTCTTCGATCTCCCAGTGATTCTCTCCACATCGGCACAACAAGGGCCAAATGGACCGTTGCCGAAAGAAATTGTGGACATGTATCCCGATGCTCCCATTGTCACGAGAAATGGCGAAGTAGGTGCCTGGGATAATCAGGCATTTCAGGTGGCAGTCAAGGCGACTGGTAGGAAGCAGATTATTGTAGGTGGAATCACGACCGATGTCTGTGAGTGGTTTGCCAGCAGTCTCTAGAATGACGAGGAGCTGAGCTAATGGATTTTCTCCAAGGCACGACTTTCCTCGCACTATCGCTTCGTGATGAAGGATACAGTGTCTGGGCAAACGTGGAGGCATCGGGCACTACGACCAAGCTGATCAGGGATGTTTCCAATGATCGGATGGCCCGGGCAGGCGTTCAGATTGTCTCCCTTTTCAGTATTGTCTGCGATCTATTGAGGGATGTGAGTTCAACGAAAAGTGGGGAAAGAAATGAAGCGAGCGAGATCAGACACAGCAGTCTGCTCCCTGCTTCCATGACGGCCTTCTGTAGGGACTTGCTGACCTTCCTCCTTTCTGTTTAGTGGCGAAACACTCCAGGTGCTACGGAGGTTATCCCATGGCTTGCCCAGTATTATCCAGTCTACGGTATACTGGCCCAGTCTCATGGAGGCGCCGTTCTCAACGGCACTATTCAACCTGGTAAGGATGTCCTGTTGCCCGCTCACTAGTCACAGAACATGAGTTGTTTCAAAGGGCCTGAACACGTGAAGCCTGTGTTCAGGCCCGTGATATTCTAGAGTTCGATCGGAACGACGTCCTGGTGCAGGGGATGTTTGACAGTGAGAATTATCGCTTCTATCGCAAAAGGGTGATTGGAGTGAAATGCTGCTGACAGCAGAGATTTTGGTGAATGTCACGCAGCTGTCAGGTCTTAGGACTGCGCCACAGGAACTCAATGCTCAGCCTTGGCGAGACCCAGGGACCTTGTAGACGTCGCAAGGCATCTAGATTCTAGGATAATAGATTGACAGTGACGCTCGTGCCTGGATAAATTTGGCTGTGGTATAACAAGTATATTTGTTTTGGGAATACGATGCCTTGATTCTGTGCGACGCAGACGCAGACGCATGACCGGCTCAACGCTGCCTCGAGACACTTCCGTTGCTTCGCCGGCATCATCTCCCAACGCAGGTCGAGAGTGAGAGTGAAGCTGCCCACTCGGTGCGCCGACCATAATGTCTTCGCAGCCTCCTGGGACTTTCCTACCGAATACGAAAGTGACGGTGGGCAATCATAAGGTCTACATCGAGAAATACCTTTCTGAGGGTGGATTTGCGCATGTATACGTGGTCCGTATTCCACGAGAGAACAATAAGCATGAGCTTGCCGTGCTCAAGCGGGTCGCCGTGCCCGATAAGGAGCATTTGGCGAACATGAGAACAGAGGTTGAGACCATGAAGAAACTCAAGGGCCATACCAAGATCGTCACATACTATGACAGCCATGCAAGTCAGCTCAAGGGAGGCGGCTACGAGGTCTTCCTGCTCATGGAGTACTGCAATGGAGGCGGTCTCATTGACTTCATGAACACTCGCCTGCAGCATCGATTGACAGAGCCGGAGATTCTCAAGATATTTGGCGATTGTGCAGAAGGCGTGGCTACGATGCACTATCTAAAGCCTCCTTTGTTGCACAGAGACTTGAAAGTCGAGAACGTCTTGATATCAAAAACAGCCAATGGAACACCAGTATACAAGATATGCGATTTCGGGAGCGCAGCACAACCACGACCTGCAGCGAAGACAGCAGAGGAAGGAAGGCTGATCGAAGAAGATGTGCAGAAGCATACTACCATGCAATACCGCAGTCCTGAAATGATAGACGTCTGGAGAAAGCAACCGATCAACGAAAAGGCGGATATTTGGGCACTTGGTGTGCTACTCTACAAACTATGCTATTACACCACGCCGTTCGAGGCGGTCGGGCAAATGGCTATCTTGAATGCTACCTTCAAGTATCCTTCCTACCCTCCGTTCTCTGATCGACTTAAGAGGTTGATAGGCTGGATGCTCAAGGAAGACCCGAGAAACAGGCCGAATATCTACCAAGTCATCAAAGAGGTGTGCAGCATGCGTGGGTCTGAGATCCCCATCAAGGACATATACGCCAATCGCACTCACTCAGAAGCCCGGAGAAATGAGTCGCTACCATCATCAGACGCAGTGTCTACTGCTCCGGTAGGTCTACAAAAGACTGCTCCCCAAGTCCAGGTCCAGCACATTCCGGATATAACTCCCATGCGACGAGGAAGGCTCCCAGCACCAACCCAACAGGCTGCTGCTCCGGCAAAAGCACCGCCGTCTCCAGCGAGGGGCGACCCTTTCGCAGCACTGGATTCCAAGAATTACGATGTTCGGGCTGGCGCAGTTGATGAGCTGTCAAAACGCTTCCCATCCGTGGATGAATTCGCAATTGCACATGATGGCGGAAAGTTTTCTTTCCCGCCAACCTCACCTCCATCTTCCTCGACTAAAACTGATGATTCAAACAACCTGAGCCAACGTGTGACCAATGCGTTGGCCGATGAAGTATTTTCGCCCAGAGTCCCGGCATCGCCAGCGCCTACTGCAAGCTCGAAGGCTTCGCGGGTGCCCACAACATCTACGTCTGGACGAGTTGCACAGAAGATCGAGGCTGTCCAAGGATCTCCAGAAAAAAGCGAATCTGCCGTTACTTCGACAGGGAAGGAGCATTCTTCGCGGCCGGTCGCACAACAAGTGCAACAATTTAATCAGATCGAGCAGCCATCACCCATTCGTCCAGGGTTCAACTACAAGTCTACCGCTGTTGGATCATCGCCACCTCCAGGTTCTACGAAGAAGCCACCAAATGTTACCGACAGGTCGATATGGCGAGTACCGGAACCCAATCGCCCGTCCAGCCAGCCTCACGCTTCGCAAGAGGCGCAAGCTGTAGCATCGTCCCTCAAGCCGAGCCTGTGGCCCACACAAAGACCTGCTCTTTTGGATGTGCATCGCTCTAAATCACAGATTGGCACTCTGACTGTCGATCATGCCTCAAGCTCTTCTCGTCCGTCACTTGAAGGAGGTCGTCCATCTGCGCATGAGCTCGCAGACGGCGGCATTCACAGAGCGAAGTCTCTCAACGCTCGTTCCAGACCGACAAGCATGTACGTAAGCTCAAACATGGACTACCTTCGAGACCAAGAGCAGCAGCGCAAGCGCCCTCCCCTGGAATTGAGAAGGCACAGCCGACACGCCTCGCAAAGCAGGGACCCTACATCAGACGAGGCAGCTATTGAGGATGATATGGAATTTCTGCGAGATGGCGAAGTGAGCTCAGATCACAGGAGGATGCTCAAAGGCTCGCATCATAGGAAAAGATCGAGTCTCGGTGAGATCGGGAAGAAATTCGGCAATGCATTCAAGCGATTTGAGCACAACGATAGCAAGCGAACACAGGGATTCGCTACCCCGGAGACACATGACACCGGCGACGGGACGCAGATGCTTTCGCCCATCACAGGTTCCGAAGCAACGCCTAGCAGGCATTCAGACATGAATTCTGAAATTGACGAGACAGAAGATCTACCCCCTGACGTGAAACGTGAACTCGAGCGGCAGAAGCTGGCTGCTGAGGAGAAGCGGGTAGCTGCCGCGGCTGAGGAGTATCGTACCAAAGTCGCGAATCAAGGGCCAGGCAATGCCATGCCCTCCCGAGCGAGTACAATACAGAAGCGTGTGCAGTCACTTCTGGACGAAGGCAGGCAATCGCCACAACCGCGAAGGACTGCTGAAGGCTACGGTCGCTACACAGAACCATCCGACGGGGAACAGCGACAAACTCCGCTGCAACAGCTTCCGATGCCTAGCGGCACGAGGCCACCTATCATCGCGCCAAAGCCCGCCATTAATCCGAACTCTACTGGTAATCCGTACATGAAGACCAGACAAGTGCCCAGCGACTCGCATCCAGCATCAGCGCCGCCTCCACCTACAATCTCTGCCACAGAATCAGCACCTCTGCAGCGGGTTCTGTCAAGACCCAGTGCTCCGCCGAAGCCAACAGTGTTGAGAACGGGGACTGGCCCTCGAGCTTCGGTCAAGCCCCCACACGATCCCGTGAAAGCGGTACAGCCCGAGCAAACGGGTCGTCTTGCGGCGCTGCTGGCAAAGGATCTGGAAGGTGTCCCTGACTATTCTGCCGCAAGCGGCTTCCCTCAGTCTCAAGCTCAAAACAACCTCATGGAGTTCTCACCAACATCGCCAGAAGATCTAGAGAGTTTTTCCAAAAGGTATCCAAGCCTAAATATCGAGATGGTTGAGACAGAGATTGGCGGCGAGAGGAGGACGATGCAGGTGAAGGAAATATAGGTTGCTACATGCATTGATCGTGAACATATAGATGTGATGGTCCGTCGGTCCGTCCTTGAATGGTGGATGCCCGTTCGTGGTGCCGTCCACGGTGCTTGCAAACCGTATGACTACCACGACTTTCGCGTCCATCTTGTCGCATTTGGGCATATCGTTATATCACAATCCCAGACCCCTGCCGAACCGCTCTAGCATGTGTGTTGAATGGGTTGATTGGCTCTACGAGTCCGCACGCTAAGCAAATGTCAGATCGTGTCCTCAGCCCACTGAAGTTGTCGACGTCATGGCAAAATGTTTCGCATCTACAGGTCCATTGCCATTGCCTGTCAGCACCTATGTCCACGGAAATAGTCGTGCTGCAAATGTTGCTAATGACAGGCAGAGTTCCACGATCTGCTCCTATCGTTGGTATCACAGGACTTGTGCTTGCGTCCTCCTGGTCAACGTCATCTGCACAACTCAACTCATCCAAGAGCATGTCGACGTCGAAAGAATGGCCAGTAACACAATATACTCCGCGACACAAAACATGGCCCTACAACCCTTTAGACTTCACAAGAGAAGACACATCCAACGATGCAGGATTCTACAGTGCTCCTCGCTTCGTCACACACATCGATGATGCAGCGATCGCCACACTACGCCAATACTACGACACCGTCCTGCCACGAAAAGGCAAAATCTTGGACTTCTGCTCATCTTGGGTCTCGCATTATCCAAAACCTGTAGAAGACGCCGCCGCAAATGGAGAATTACAAGTGTGCGGGACGGGCATGAATCAAGCCGAACTCGATGCCAATAAAGTCTTGAACTCGGGTCGGATCCTCAAAGATCTCAATACAGATCCGGATATCTCTGGCGCACTGCAACAAGCGAACGTTATCGACTCTTCGGAAGAATCGAAATTGGATTCTGCGACTGTGGTCGTCAGTATCGACTACCTTGTCAAACCCGTCGAAGTCCTTTCGAGTCTATTGGATGCTACCAAGACTGGAGGAAGTGTACATTTGACAATCAGTAATCGATGTTTTCCGACGAAAGCTATCACTCGTTGGCTACGAGTTGACCAAGAGGAAAGGTTGCAAATGGTCGGTGACTTCTTGCATTTTGCGGGTTGGAAGGACATTGAGATGGTGGAATTGAGTGATGGTAAAGTCGGGCAGTCCTCGCAAGAGCAGGTGCCGGATCGTTTTCAGGGACTGATGAGTTATTTGGGCATGGGGCATCGAGATCCTCTCTGGGTAGTCCGTGCCGTCAAAGGATGATTGTACCAATGACGGCGTTCTGCCACTGCAGGGACTCCCGACTGTGGCACATCTTGAAGAGACACGCGGACAGGATCCAAGTGATCGTCTCGTCCTTAGAGAGAGGAGAGAGAGGGAGTGACTGCTTTCCGTGCCGGATCTGACTCCTTCTCGAAACCCGTGGCGATGATTTGATGAAGAAACAAGATCGGCTGATATCCAGGTGGTCGTTTAGCAATGACATCGCACGACTCTCGCTGTCTGGGGGCAACAAGGCCCTCGACTAATTGCAAACATTACACCCAGACTCCGTGTCGCTATGCTACAAGTCTTGAGCAGCATTACTCATAAGTTCATGCTTTCATCGTCTTCAGGAAGCCATCGAGATTAAACTCTTCCTCATACTGCTTGTCGTCCCACAGCTCGCTCAGCTCATCAAGCATACCTTTCTTGCCTTTCTCACGCATGTTGCCCTCGGCATCAACGGCGTTTGTTTCGTCCACTCCATTGGCCTCCTTGCCCTCGCTGACCGCTAGGTTCGGGTCCGTTTCGCCTAGGTTGAACAAATCCAATATCTGATCTGTTTCCATGGTGCCTAGTCCTGCGTTCTGCTGATTGACAACAGTAGAAGCCACATCGATCTTGAACCGCTGTAGATTGAGGATCTTCTCCTCAAGTGTGCCTCTTGTGATCAGACGGTAGACGTTCACAACCTTCTTTTGACCAATCCGATGCGCTCTGTCCATTGCCTGCAGGTCCTTTTGCGGGTTCCAGTCATGCTCAACGAAAATGACAGTATCCGCACCTGTCAGATTGAGTCCAAGGCCCCCGACACTTGTGGTAAGCAACAGACAGTCGATGGAAGGATCAGAGTTGAAGCGATTGACGATGTCCTGACGCTTTGATGCCTCGACCGAGCCGTCAAGACGAGCAAAGGTGGCGCTAGGCAACATTTTCTTGAGGACAGTCGACTCGACCATGTCCAGCATCTCCTTCATCTGGCAGAAGATGAGAGCGCGATGTTGTGACACAGCTTGGTCCGCCGTTGGAATGCCGCCGTTGTCTGTGGGCTCCACTCCGATGCCACAGTCGACAAGCAAATCTCGGAGCGCAGTCAGCTTAGGCGCATGTTTGGGGTCTTTGAGGTTTGAGCCATCCTTAGCAAGTAGCGCTTGAGTAGCTGCATACTGCTTGTGGCCCTCTTTCATCACCATGGCCGGCGAGTTACACAACTTGCGCATGTACTGTAGAGCCTGGAAGATGTGCTGCTTGGCCTCCTTATCGGCACTGCCAGCCATAGCCTGAAGACTCTTTGATTCCTTCTTGGTGAAGTCATCGAATAGCCTCTTCTGCAAGTCACTAAGGTCGCAGTAGTAGTTCTGGAGAATTTTGGGAGGTAGATCATTAAGAACTTCTTCCTTCAATCGGCGGAGCAAGAATGGCAGGACCTGCTTGTGCAAAGACTCGATTGCCAGTGCGCCAGCCTCCTGCTCCTTGGAAGATGACTTCGCGAATCGGCTTGCAGCAATCGGCTTGGCAAACCGGTCCTGGAACACCTTCTCGGTTCCAAGGAATCCTGGCATTAGGAAGTCGAATAGAGACCACAACTCCAATACGTTGTTCTGGATTGGCGTGCCGGAAAGAATGAGCCGGTGATTGGCCACAAGCCGCTTCACAGCAATCGTGACCTTCGCCTTTGGATTCTTGATCAGGTGACCTTCGTCCAGGACACAGTAGTTCCAATTGATCGGCGCTAAAATATCAATGTCATTCCGGGAAATGTCGTAGGAAGTGATGACAACGTCTGCAGTCGCTAGCTGATCGCGAACTTTTCCACGCTCTGCCGGAGGTCCGACATATGCTACAGCGTTGAGGAATGGCGCATACGTTCGAATCTCTTGTTTCCAGTGACCAGTCAGTGTGGGCGGACAGATGATGAGACTGGGGAGACGGCGCATGTCGGGCGCTCGGGTCTTTGCGAACTCTTCAGCTCGCAGGTGATGATCGCTGGCCACAATGCACAGAGTCTGTAGTGTCTTGCCGAGACCTGAAAACACAATTAGCATGGATTCAAGAATTTGAACACACAATACGCACCCATATCGTCGCAAAGGACGCCGTGAAGGTTGTAGCGATTCAGAAATGCTAGCCAGTTCACGCCGTCCTGCTGATAAGAACGTAGCTCCGCCTTGATGGCAACGGGGATCTTGAATTCATCGACTTTCTTTGGATCCAGCATTTGAGAAATGAAGCTTCGCTCCCTTTCCCGTCCTTCAAGCAGACTTTGTGGCAGGCCTTCCGGGTCTGGAATGCCTGCTTCCAAAGGCACAAGCTTGACCAAAGTAGCGAAAGCGGTCGTCGCGATAAGACGAACGCCTGGATCAGAATCACTCATGCGGCCAAGTACGGGCACGAGCAAGAAGATCACGTAGGGTAGGATTCCATCGCCCATGACCTGGATGAGATGGTAGATGCACTCGACTGCACCTTGACGGTGTACGACCTCGTGAGCGTCTTTGATGGGGGGGATGACCTGTTCAACGAGCATCGTAAAGCCCTGGACAGTGATGACACTGCAAACGCTCGCGAAGCATTTGGCAGCAGTGTAGCGGAGCACTGCAAGCTTGCACTGTAATGCTCTTGCTACAAAGGGCAACAGGCGCAACACCCAGGCATATAGCGCTGGATCAAGGGTGCCAACGAGAGCGCGCAAGGTGGACATTGCGTCGACTGTCTCTTGACCAATAGTGAACTCCGGATCTCTAATGTTGGGTGGCAGCTGGTCGGTGAAGCACTGCTTGATGGGCCCTTCGATGAGTGCTTGTAGCACTGGCACTTTGGTGAATATGTCTGCGCCGAACGTAAGGCAAAGCTGCTCGAGAGCATCTTTAGCGCCTCGTCGTGTGATACGCGCCGCTCTGACTTCACGTTCGTATTTCGCGGCATCTGGTCGATCTTGAATATCTTCGTCCTTTTGCAAAGAAAGTATGCCGACCTCTTTGTCCGCGTTCGGGTGAAATTCTGGTGTTTCCCCGGTCTCCATGCAGCAAAACTTGACCAGGTTGCCCACCACCTTCTCCACTACCTTGTGCCGCTCATTAGCAACCAGCTGACTGATCAGAGCAGCGACAGCCGAGGCAATTCGATGTTGTAGATCCAGGTTCTCTTCCTCTTTAACGCCGTCCATGACTGCCTTGATCGTAGCTTGCGGCTTCTTTGGTATTGCTTTGAAGGCGATCAGCGCGGCAGCGGCAGACGAGCGGATGCGAAGGTCTGCTTGCGATCGGGCCACGTTTGCATCTGATATGGCCATCTCAGCGTCGAGCTTTGCCGTGTTGAGGGCTTCAGCGGCGGTCATTCTTTGCACAGTGGACAGACCCTTCTTCAGCCTCTCATAGTCATGGCTGATGATCTTTTCTGCGTCAGCGATCGAGAAGGCGTTTTTTCCAGCTTCCGGCTCGCCTTGGCACACCACAGCAATGATGGGCAGCTTGCTGCCAGGAACGTGACCTTGTTCCTGAAACGCATTCAGGAGTTGCTGACATTGAGCTCTTGCGATGCGCAGGTAACTGGTCAGATCGCTGTACCAGCCAGGTCTCTCCTCTTGGACCAGCGACCGAAGCTCCGTGCAGGCGTCGGCTGCCAAAGAATCTTGCTGCGTACAGAAAGAAGCGTAGCCTTCTAATGCCATGGCCGTAAAGAGCTGTGTCGATCCGTAAGGTGACCTCAAGCTTGGTAAGAGTCTAGGCGCGAAGAAGACGTGTCGCTGCTCCGTGGGGAAGAGTGAGATCGCTTTTCCGAGAGCACGAGTGGCAAAGATTCGACTTCTGATCATCACGTCAGCGCCTACAAGATCAACATCGCCTTGCATGATAGCGGCATCGATGTTGTGTGCAGTATTCGCTGAAGGTGGCAAAGAGTTCTCTTTCTTGTCTGACTTCCGTCTCTTCTTGGATGGCTCAGACCCGTTGACGGGAGATTGTCGATGAGCGCTGGCAAGAGGTGCATAGGTTTGGCCGGAGGGCTTGACGAAAAGTGTTGCATCCATGGGGATCGGGTGACGACTGATTCCGATCGGATGGATGGTCAAGGACATAAGTGGTATTGCATGAGGCTCGAACTCTTGCTGGAACACATCTTGGCCCTTGGCAACCACTGCGTCTGCAAGTGCATACCACATGTCCAAAGACAATTTCAGCACGCCATCGTTGCGCTCTACTAGCAAGTTTTGGAAGACAAGCCGCAGAGCCTTGCCATTGATCCAGCCCTTGGTATCTTGCCCATCGATGTTGATGAACGTCAACAGAGCGCGGAGCACGGCGGATCGGACGCTTGTGATGGTGTGACGCAAGAAAGGATAAAGCCTAGGTACCAGCTCGTCAAACGACTGTAGTGGGTCGGCTGCGGCGTTTTGCTTCATGGCGGAGAGCACCTCTGGGAAGCTGCAGAGTTTTGCAAGTAGGTCCATGACAGAACCAGTGCTGGCGCTGAGATCGTCCGAGAGACTTGACAGGCACTCCCACACTACACTTATGAGGTGGCCCAGTTCATGCGAACGTACGTTGACGAATTCTTTGGCGACGGGAATGAGCGTGGCAGCGCTGACAGATCGCACATCGTCGTCTTGATCGCCCAGACCTTTGATAACGCACTCAAGGACGCCGTCCATCAGCGATCGATCCTGGAAGAGGAGGTCTGTGCGAACGGCAACCAGGTAACGCATGCCAATCATGCCACCGTGACATGCATGCCAAATACGTCGCGAAACTTTCAAGTCTTTCTGCATTACCAATCGATAGAGGATTCGGTTGATCTCGTGAACGGATGGAGGCGGAAGGTATTGAAGCACTGCACCAAGCACCTGGCCGGCGGTTTCGCGAATGGGCGCGACCGCGTTGTCCGAGACATAATCGGCAAAACGATCGAGCATGAAGACACAGCAAATTCGACAAGCAAGATCGTCGAGCCAAGCGCGGTTGAGCTGGTCGTTCTCTTCGGCGTTCTTGTCCGCTCGTCTCCCAGCGCCGGCTCCATGTACTCGTACGATCTCGCGCAATCCCATCGCTGCTCCGTGCCGGATCTCCCATCCAGGATCGAAGAGATCGACGGTCAGAAATTCGCAAAGACGCTCGAATGGCCACCCGCTGCCATCCTCTTCTGCTTCAGAGATGAGCGTTGACTTTTCCGGTATTGGCAAGCCCTTGAATTCCGAGACGACCTTGGAGTCATCGTCGCCACCCTTGCGATCCAGCGAGAAGTAGTCGGAATTGCCGTTGCCGTTCTCGTCCTTCTCAGCCTTGATTTCCTGCTTCATGTCGTCGGCAGGAGTTTGAGCAACACTGGTACTTCCACGACGTCCGCCTGCGAAATCATACTTGAACTTCTTGTTGTCGCGCTTCAGTTCTTCTTTCCTCCGTCGCTTTAGCATGTTGAGTTGGCGCTTGCTCATTCCATCAGCTGGCGTGTGTGGCGGCGCTTCATCAGGCGACTTCATGAATGTGTCTTCGTGGCCGTTCCTGGACGTGTCGGTATCGAGTTTTGGAAGAGATGGAGTGGCTGCGAACGAGTTGGTCCTGATAGCAATGTCCTTCTCAGTCACCAGTTCGTCTTCGATGTACTCGCCTCCAAGGCCGAGACGAGCAGTCAACGTCTTCTTTTGCGCCGCCAGACGTTCGGTCGGGCTGAGACCAGCTAGACGGAAGTCATATTGCTTGCCGGCACTTCCGAGGAGCTCCTTGCCGTTGGTCAAGATTGCTTCGACATCCAGCGTGGACAAGTGCAGTTGATCCGGAGGCGCGTTTGTCGGAGCATGTTGGCGTTTGATATCAGCATCGGGGTCAAGTTGGACATGGGGCTCGACATGGTGCCAGGCGGCATTGGGGTGATACTGCTCGGCATGCTCGACTATGCCTCCAAGCGCGCGAGCGGCAGCTGTGCGGGTGTCCCAGGAAGGCGATCGCAAATAAGGCACCACCCTGGTCAGCAGGTTGAACAATTCATCGGGATGGTTTTTCTGCACGTCTGCGAGTTGTTGCGCAGCGGTATTTCGGATCAGTTGGGTGCTGCCCGTCTCCAATAGGACGACGAGGCGATCGAGGCTGCGAAGTCTCATCAGCCTGGTGTTTTTGCATGTGCGCCAAACCTTAAGCCAAATGTACGTACCGCGAAGTGGCCATCGGTGCTGGATTTGCTCCACCCGCCCGCTAAACGCAACAACAACAGCACCACCACCACCACCACCACAACAACAACAGCAACAACGACGACGACAGCGAAGAGAAGAGTGGCATCGAGATGTTATCTGGACGGCATCGATGCGCAAGGGAAAATTGGGTGGTTGTGCGGGCGTCGAGGTTGGCAGGCTTGCCACAGTCGAGTGCGGAGGCCAATCACTGATCAGTCCCGTCAGTGGTCAGTCGCGGTGCAGTCGAGCACATCTCGCGGGCGCGGTCGCCGCCTTCCTTTTTAACCCATCGCGCCTGCCGCGAAATTTGCCAAGACGCGCTAGCAGCGGCACTCGGGACGGGCCATGGATAGCGTGATTGCCTACATCTTAATAACAAGTAAGTGCGCACTTGGGAGGCAGGAGCGCTTTCCAGCTTCAGTGCCTCCGCCTGCTGAATGTCTGGAGAAGCGCGTGGTGTTCTCAGGTGCATGGTGTATGTGTGCACAGGAGCCCAGCCGCCGTGTGCACTGCGCACATGCTCGCAATGCAAACATCCGACGTAGACTTCGCCATTCCCTGCGCTACCCCCTGCTGATTGTGAATCACTGCCCTGCTCGCGTCCTACACACACACTGTACACAGTACATACCGCCATGCCATTCACAGAGACGACGATTCCATCACGCCCGCATCGACTCCTCACAGCGCGTTGTTGTGCGCTCAAAGACAAGTGTTCAGTGACTCCGACATCTATACAACATCCGACCATATCTTTCATGCCTTTCCCACTCACTCACTATACAACCAAGTCCACATCTTCCATCGACTTCACATCTCACTTGCCTCTCTCTTCGCACCCTTAGCCCATTCTCTCAGAACATTCTTCCTCACTTTGCCAGTGCTCGTCTTGGGCAGTTCGTCAATGATCTCAATCTCCTTCGGAACCATGAACCTCGAGATGCTGCTCTGATTCTTTGCCCACTGGATGATATCATCGCCACATGTGCTTCCCTTCTTGCCATCCTTCACCGTCAAGAAGGCCTTTGGTCTCTCACCCCACTGCTTATCCTGCACCGCTACACACGCCGCCTCAAGCACGTCCGGATGCGTCACAAGCATAGACTCGAGAGCAACCGAGCTGATGTTCTCGCCTCCAGAAATGATGATGTCCTTCGCGCGATCGAGGATTTGAATGGCGCCGTCTGCATGCCACACTGCAAGATCGCCAGAGTGTTGCACGCCCCCCGCGAAAAGCTTCTTGGTGGCTGCCGCATCTTTGTAGTAGCCTTTGGCGCAGATGTTGCCAATGAACACGATCTCGCCGATCTCTTTGCCATCTTTGGCCACATCCTCGATCACATCGTTGGCGTCCCACTTGCCGCTGTCGTCCTGGTTTGTCTTGATTACACGCGCCGGAAGGGACGTGATGAAACCGTGTCCTTGACGAGCCATCTGAGAATGGGGGGGTCAGTACGTGCCCATCGCTACGTTGATTGATAGAGCACAGCTTACTTTAGCATATTTCTCTTTGATCTCCAAATCCTCCCATTCCGGTAGCTGATAGCCTTTGGTAATCGGACCATATGTTTCTGTCAACCCGTAAACGTGCACCGGGCGGAGATTGTGTTCCTCCATTTGTTGGAAGAGGTGGGCCGTTGGAGGACTTGCCGCAACGGTAACGCGCACAGGGTGCTGCAGCTTCTCCGCGTTGGCATCCGCGAGAAGTAAAGTATTTACTGTAGGCGCCGCGTTAAAATGGCTGATCTGCTCCTCTTTGAGCAGCTTCCAAATGTACGGATAATCGATTTTTCGAAGACAGTAATGGGTGCCTCGCACAGCAGTCACTGCCCAAGGAAACGTCCATCCCATCGCATGGAACATTGGGAGAGTCCAGAGGTAGTGACATCGCTTCGCTAGCGCGTGACTCGTGTTCAAGCCGCTTTCGATCACATTGCCTAGCGCTGCCAGATAAGCAGATCTGTGGGTGTATTCCACTCCCTTCGGACGCGCAGTTGTGCCAGAGGTGTATGCAAGTGCAAGCATGCTGTCTTCGTCTGCCACCTGGGTCTCGAGCCCAGCCCAGCCATGTCCACCTGTGCGATCGTCATGCTGCAGTCCTTCGAGAACTGCTTGATCGTATGGACCAGTATCTTCATCCGTGTCGGTATCAACGATGAGCGGCACGCTCGTGTGCTTCTGGTTGAAATCGTCGAGGAGGTGCCGGAATTCTGCGTCGACAATGATCATGTCCACATCCGCGTGGTCGAAAATATATGTGATATCGTCTTTCTTGAGCCGATAGTTGATTGCAACGTTGACTGCGGCCGCCGCGCCAATGCCGTAGATCGATTCAAGGAACGCCGGAGTATTCGTGCAGAGTATGCCAACCCTTTTGAATCCATGTTTTTTCAGGTAATATGCCAATCCTCGTGCTCTATCTGCTGTCGTCTGGTACGACCTCCTCAACATCTTGCCATTGGCAGTCCTGTGAACACAAGCGACAGCATTTGGTTCGATGCTCGCAGCTCGAGGGAGAAAGAATGTGGGGCTCAATTGATGGATGTGATACGAATGCTGGAATTCCGAGGAAGGCATGTTGCTGTTGTCTGCTGCTGTTGGACTGCTCGACGAAGGCGCGAAATGTGCAGCAAGCGTCGACAAGCGTTTCATGGCCGCCGACATAATGGACCCAGACTCGATGCGCTATATACAATACGCAATATGTTTCTAGATCGACGATGTCTCTATGGTAGGACTGAGACAAGCCCGGCTGGCATTGGCAATACGATCGAGGGTGGGTTGCGGCGGACGAGCAGTCACGGCGGCTGGAAGGTCAGTTGTAATGCCAAGTATAGTAGCGGTAGGTGAGGGAAGAAGTGGTCGGAGTGAGACAGGTTGAGGCCTGGATGATAACATAAGTCTACCTACGGGCGAGCGAGCGATGCAAGCCTGCGCGCATGGGAGAACCGCGAGGTGGTCGACAAGGTTGCGGAGCTGGCTGGGCACAGGGAACGGTTCTGTCGTTCTGCGGAGCCGGGAACACGGAGCATGCGTGGATAATGATTTGTTTGAAAACGACCACTGTGGATTCTGGCGATCGAGCACCCAGACAACTCCACTGCGCATGTGCAGGACTATGCAAAGCGCCCGAAAGTGTAGTGAAACCGTGTTGTGTTGTAGGATGCTTCACAGGCTTGAACTGCCTCGAAATTCGGCTGGTGTCAAGGCGCAACAGAAGCGCCAAGAGTGCGTCACCGAGTTGAGCTCATCGTGGCCATTGTGGGTACAGAAGCCACTGCGGATATAACTATCAGTAATAAGCAAGCGCGGCCAACGGACCGACCGACCTTGTTATGGTATCGTTGCTTTGGCCTATCCTTCGACATGCGAGAAGAGTCTGCCGACTTGGTAGAAGGCGCTTCACATTGAAGTGCTCCATGACAGCCGTGCCAGAAGTGACGAGTTGACCACAGTGGGCACGAAGAGAGAACGGTCCAAAAGAGTCGAGGTGATGGAGACGCAGAACAGGTCGTTAATATTGCAAGATATGCAGCAGATGTCATGCTACTGCTGAGATCGCATGTTCGCTGCTTCCTTAAGAGCCAAGCATATCTCGCTTCTCCAGCTTGCCCAATCTATCTCGGGTCTGAACGCCATTTCCATGCCATGCTATTCATTCAAAACGCTCAAGCGAATATCGTGCGAAGCAACAATGCAAAACAAGGGTTGAGGCCGAATTGCTTTGGCCCACGCATACGGAAGACGTAAACACCATTCGTTATGATGATTTCATCACGGCATCCAACCGATTGAGCACCGCTTGAGTCTCTCTCACAAGAGATTTTCTTTGGGATCGAGCTTCTTCGTCACCTTCAGTCTCGACACCGTCGAGTTTGAGAAGCACCTGAGCAAGAATGGTCTCGGTCAGCCGCTTGTGCTCAAACTCTTTCTTGGCATGGTCCGTCGGCGGTGCGGCAAGGAATTTTTCACAGTCAGGTGTGAAGCTCTGGAGCTTTTGATGAAGAGCGTTCAGCTTGTCGAAAGGCGTGGCAGGCGATGCCGCCGGACGTGGAGATTGTGTGCGAGAAGGTTGCTGGCTGTTCGGTACGCCAAGATTAGGTTGCCCAGAGGTTCCAAAGGCGCCGTCACGATCTTCACGCTTGTTGCGACGCTTGGTCTTCTTTCCTCTATTCCTCCTCCGTCTTGTCTCGCCATCAGCAGTTCCTGACTCGTGCAAAGCGTCTCCAAGTTCATCGTCCTCGTCGCTATCACTGAGAGACATAGGCTCGGCGATCGTGCACATCAATTCTGCACCATCCTTGAGACCTTCTAGTTTAGCAGCTCTCGAGTCGTCTTTGAGATTCTTGCCCTTGTATAAAAGCTTGATCCGACGCGGGTCGCCTACGCCAGTCTTTTTCGCGGCCTGATCTCGTACTTGGCCAATGTTAAGCTCCCCCTTTGCAATGCTGTATGCAGGGAAGTGGACAGCATATTCTTGCTTTTTGTTTCGTAGTATCAGAACATCGGTGTCACGTGGAGGCCCGTAGTCCTCAGTGTCTCCCTGTGGATTCATGGACTCTGCCTGATGTCTGCGCAGATCGTCTGCTGTAATGTAGCTGAAATCGGCATCGCTAACTTTCGTTGATCCTTGGGGCGGCGACCGCGTGAATGGCGAGAAGCGACCCAGATTGCCTAGACGCGAGGCCCAAGACATGATGAGGAAGACGAAAGTGCTGAGGGCGAGAAAGATGGAAGTGTTCTCGAAGGCCGTGCGGCCAGAGACGAAGTAGATCACGGCCGCGGTGACTTTCTCGAAGGCTTTGGACGGCTCGTGCGACGGCTGTGGTATGGCGGTCGGGGCAAAGCGCAGATAATAATGCTCGACGGTCCTGGTCAGAGCCGCTGTGAAATTGTTCAAATCGGCGGCGAGGGGCACGAGAGTCGACAGGTTCCAGTTGCCCTGTAGCAGCGCTTCGTAGAGCGACGCCACGGTGGGCAGGTAGAGGACAGAGCTGGCGTCAGAGGTCGAGGCCTGTAACTGGCGATCAAGAACTTTGCTCGGTGACGGTGACGGTGACGGTGACGGTGACGCCAGGCCAGCTCAGCCATCGATTCGACTGAATCAAAATTTGAACAGCTGCCTGCCGGATGCTGCCGAGATGCCAAGATCGAAATCGCAGCACACGGCAGGCGCAAGCCCGCATCTCCAATTTTCGACGACGTCGCATACATCACCCAACGACCGCGACCGCGACCGACCATAACACCCTCCCGCCAAAATGTCGACATTCGAGCCGGTGGTACGTGAAATTCCTACGGAAGAGCAATGGAGCAGCGTGGCATGCGCATGTGGACAGCACAGAAGGCAAGCAGGAGGAGAGCAAAGCAATGCTGAGAATATGAACTACAGGTTGTCATTGACGGCAAGGGCCATCTCCTTGGTCGTCTGGCCTCGACCGTGGCCAAGCAGCTCCTGAACGGCCAGAAGATCGTTGTTGTCCGCTGCGAAGCCCTCAACATCTCTGGAGAGTTCTTCCGCGCCAAGCGTACGTCCGCCCCGATATCCACCACCGAAAGCAATGCCGGTTGCGAGCAGCCTGACAGCGAAATGTGTGATGATTCTAACAAACATGTCTTACAGTGAAGTACGTCGCCTTCCTCCGCAAGCAGACTCGTTACAACCCAACTCGCGGCGGACCATGGCACTTCCGCACGCCAGCCAAGATGTTCTGGCGCACCGTCCGCGGCATGATCCCACACAAGACTGAGCGTGGCGCCAAGGCCCTGGAGCGCCTGAAGGTCTTCGAGGGAATCCCACCACCATACGACCACAAGAAGCGCATGGTCGTCCCACAGGCTCTGCGTGTCCTCCGTCTCAAGCCAGGCCGCAAGTACTGCACTGTCGGCCGTCTGGGACACGAGTTCGGCTGGAAGTACCAGGATGTTGTCGCCCGCCTCGAGGAGCGGAGAAAGGTCAAGGGCCAGGCATACTACGAGAAGAAGAGGGCCGCACGCAAGAACCTGGCCGATGCTCAGAGCAAGGTGTCAAGCGATGTGACCAAGCAGCTTGCGCAGTACGGATACTAGACGCTGATGGAATGGTGCGCGTATCTCGACTGAGATGATGCAAGATACCTGCTGTTTCTGGCTGTGGTGCATGATCATTAGGGCTGTAGCTGGTTGGCAGCTCTGGCATGGGTTCAAGCAGTTCGGGCGTTCAGATAGCGTCAAATGTCGCAAAACGTATGCATGACACTTTACAATGAGCCCTTTTTGTGTGAGGACGACCATCCTCACATTTGCTCTCCCTCACGTTCTTTCCAGTCTCCGACGGCAGCTTGCAGACATCGACTTATCTCTTATCGAATGGAATACCGTCTCAAGCAGATCGGGGCAGATCATGAGACCATACATAGCTTGGCGACCTGAGAAGCGAAACACTAATGCCGTTCGTTGTCTCAATGTCCCTTTGACTTATTTGTGTGAGTATATACTTTGCTTCGTCAGGGATCTTAGCTCAATCAAAGCGCGACAGTATTTAGACGACTGCAACATGCCACAAACAGATGCACTGGTACCATGAGCGCGCTATCTTTTGATTTATGCAAGCGGTCCGATTCGGTCGCCGCTAGCACATGGGCATGTTGTTCTCAGTATCCCAAAGACAGCTTGCGTCAACAACATCCTCTTGAATCGTGGTGGGATCATTGCGGTATTCACTCTTCTGAGGTCCCACGCTTAGATACTCGGACTTCCGGTCAATTCTCTCCTTTCCGGTGGCAAGGTCTGTGCCCTTGACCAGCCTCTCGAAAAGAGCCAATGCAGCCTTGGGCTTGTAGAACGGGACTTGGTGACCACTGTCATAGATCCTGGCAAATGCATAATTGGAGGCCTGTTTCACAACTAGAATTGAAGCACAGAAACGTCAGCACGTGTCTAGAAAGCTCCTGCGCCATTCGATCACTCGAGCTCTTCTGAGAGAGAGAGAGAGAGACTTACCGCCATGAACTTGTTCTGTGATGGCGGATTCGCATCTGTTCGCAACAAAAGTGCTGGTAGTGAGATTTTGATACCCAGCCGAAGTGAATCCCGATGCATCGATTTGACAGGCCACTTCTTCGCCACCGATCCAATTGCAATTGTACTAGGACATCGAATTAGCACATGATCTCCTTCTGATGACGAATGAAAAAGGACATGGAGGTGAACTTACATCCGCATCACCAGCATAGTGTACCACATAAACACCGTCGTGTATCAATCTTCGGTTCTTGGCAATGATTTCAAACCCTCTCGAGTCATCGCCAGTAGTTTCAAAGGCCCTTGCTACGGTCCCAGAACCAAGATTGGTTACGGAGTAAGTGAAGTTGGTATAAGCCCCGATAGCCTTTTGGACTCCTGGCCTGTTCAGATATGTAACCCAAGACGTGTATGGGAACGGATCTGGAGTCAGCTCACGTATGTCGTATTCGTCGCGGCCGGTAACTGTATCGAATATGTATTCAACTTCATCGTAGCAAAAGTTGTCCGCAGCAGAGCAGATCCCGTCCGTGCCAGGCCCATAGTTGCAAGCATGGAGCTGGTCGAGACAGTTGCCTTCGCCGTAGAGAGCATTCTCCATTTGCGCTTGAGTTGTGGCATTGAACGGGTGGAAGTCGAAGCTGTTACCGGGATTGACGGTATAGTTGTAGTACGCCTGCCGTTGATCAGTTCCTCTGCCGGCAAATTTTATGCCCGGCGATCTCAATCTTCGATCTTGTTCCTTGAACGATGCAGGGACGTAAGACAGGACGGACACTGATCTCAGTACTCACCTCGAATTGGACTATTGGATCGAACCAGCCATTGCCAACAGACAGACCTCGCAAGTCAATATGAGCACCTTCTTTGCGGACGTTCTGATCAAGAATGAAATCGGCAAGCACTGGTGCAAAATGTCCCCCATAGCTCTCAGTGGAGAGGTAGACTCCGTTTTGAGCATATTGTGGAAAAGCAGCAGTGAAAGCCTGCAAAGCTTTCCAGACATATGGTGCTGCTGCCAATGTGCTGTTGACGGTATAGCTTACATTGCTGGATGCATAAGTGCCGCAAGAGTCAGCAGTGGCATAGTCTGGGCATGTTGTGTTCGGCAGCTGCACGAAGTATCCTGTGTCCGCATCGATGTAGCCATTGACAGGTATGGAGTAGCTGAAGCCAGTGTCGGTCGGCTGATCAAGGTACAGAAGATTGCTGACATTGGTCCATGAGTGTTCGTTGACCTGCAAAGTGCCATTATAGTCGATCCAACAAGGCCCATTTTCCGAGAACAGTCCCACCATGGAAGAATCGCCTGGACCACCATTCAGCCATAGGGTCAGAGGGGCTGTTGAAGGATGTTGGTTACGGGCTTCAAAAGCCCAGAAGAATAGATGCTGATGCTCCTCAACGTCAATGTAGCTGTCAGCAATTAGCCATCCCCAACGTTATAGCCAAGAAGTATGTCGGCGATGAGACTCCGTCGGTCGAGAAGCACGATGCTCGCAAGCATGAGGCTGGAGTCGCCTTCTGCATGTGCAGTACATGGGCGCAGACTCAAGGTCCTGACTTACCCAGAGTAAGATCGCACGCCTGGCACTGTCTCACAAATTCCACTCTCTACTTCCTTGTATCGTACTTGGTATCCGTTGCCGTGGACTGCGGTCAAATCTTGCGGTGCGGCGACGAATTGGGCCAGCACGGCAGGCGCACATGCTACGGCTGCTATGAGCAGGATGGTGGCCTGCATGGCTGCGGACTTTCCGTGTCAGCTTTCCTGGTGATCTCGAATGCGTGCTTTGGCTGTGCAAGAGGATGGCCACAATGTGCGACAAGACATCACCCGTCTCACGGCGGTCCTCCACCAGGTCTGCTATGCCCTTTCGCTCCGTGCGAGGATGCTCTCCGTCGAGGACAGGCTGACACTGGCCATCATTTGTTCGCTTCCTGATAGTGCTGGGGCTAGGATGCAGGTACCAAGGGCTAGCAGCAGGCGGCTTTTCGCCTAGCAGGCTGGCATCGCATTGTCCTGTGCAAATTTTGCATGCAGCTCCTGCCTGAGGCACAGTATATGATGATGCCAGGCCTAGGATGAGCTCCAGGAGTTAGGGCAGGCTCTTGGGCATTCTCGTCTTGTCTGCGGCTGCGATGTATGAATGACATAGTCGACAGTAGCACAGCGCGCACGTGTGCGTGGAGGTCCTAGCTTCATTGACAGTGACTGGGATAGTTCGTGATCGGGAAGTGCGACCGAGCGGACATGGGCTACAAGAGGAAGGTACAGTAATGATGAGCAAGTTACCTACAGACAGGCGCTAGTTACTTGGGATCGAGCCATCTATGACTTAGGCAAACAGCTCCATCGTTGACGCGCTGCTAGCCTCCGAGTTGCCACACTACTGAGCCTACTGTTGGTGGTGGGAGATCTGCATCGTGGCGGCGTGGCGGCGTGGCGGCGTGGCGCACAAGCATCCTGGTCCGGGGCAAGATGTACCTCAGGATTACGACATCCCACCGGTGACCGTGTGGCAGGCGCGACAAGGAAGGGCAGGACCAGGCTGTCACAATGCACAATGGCCGTCAGCTCGCTCGCAGCTTGGCTTAAGTCCGCTCATGGTGTGCGATATCGCCAGCAACGCGCGCCTGCATGCTCGTGATGCGACTCAATCGCAATGGCAGAAGAATGAACGGCAACGCATGGCGTGGCGTGGCATGGCATGCAGTACTGCTACACCGAGACCCACTCCTAGTAGTACTTGACTCTTGGACCGACCGACCGCCAAGCGGCCTTCTGGGACCGTCACTGCCACAGCCCGACCTCGCACACCTGCCTCCTGCACCTCACCCTCCCCTTCTCCCATTGCTGCTCCATCATACTCCTGCACTTCACTTCTCCTGCCCACCTTCACCGCGCCACTGCTATCAATGCCTGCACCTGACCACTGCTAGCTGCACTACGCCCTGGCCCTTTGCAGCAACCTACTGGTCATGGAGCATGCGTCACCCGAGGCATATGACGAGCAGGTGAGCGATGCAGAGTCGGGCGAAGAGGAACATCACCAGCACTTCAAGACCGAATCTGCCCAAGCTTCTCCTTCGTCACGTCCGTCTGCCAGTAATGCGCCCGCCGTGAAAGCACCTGGTCCGTTGCAAAAGCGACGCAGGGTCACTCGCGCTTGCGATGAGTGTAGGAGGAAAAAGATCAAGTGCGATGGAAAGCAGCCATGTACTCACTGCACCGTGTACAGCTATGGTGCGTCTTGTCGAGAAACTCCCGGTCCGTGAACTACTCGCGCTGAACATTTCCTAGACTGCACTTACGATCAACCCTCCAATCGGCGTAGGAATCCCGCTCCGCAGTATGTGGAGAATCTTGAACATCGAGTGCATCGTGCCGAAACATTACTTCACATTCTCATACCCAACCTCGACCTGAACGATCCAGGCATTGACGCCGCCGTTGCCCAAGGCTGGATTCCTGGAGCACCCGGCAAAGGCAACCCGGCTGCTGCTGCGCCCGAGTCTCGTCCCTCTCGTCCCTCTCGTCCACCTCCTGCACCAACAGCCGACAAGAGATCAGACACCAATTTAGAGTCCATGGTCCGCGCCGTGGCTCAGCTCGATATGGATGAGACTGGTCATTGGGACTATCACGGCCACTCGTCAGGACTCAGCTTTGTGAGGCGGATGCGAGAGCAGTTGGGGGACCTCATGGGTCCCGAAACTATGGCGACACCGTTCGTGAAAACACGGCCTATGTCGCAATTGCTCGACTCGCCCAGATCAGCCGCTGAATCGCCTCTTGGGGACATGTCTCCTGTCAGCACAGATCTCCCGCCCAGAGACATGGCTCGACAGCTCTGTATGTATGCTGTGAACGATGCCGCTGCGCTTTTGCGTATGCTGCACCAACCGTCGTTTTGGGAAAGCTTCGAAAGCATATACACCAAGTCTCCCGATCATTACAGTAACGAGGACCAGAAATTTCTCCCCTTGTTCTACAGCGCTGTTGCGCTCGGCAGCCTGTTTGGCAAGGACGACGAGAGCAGCATAGACCGCGACGGCTACGAAAGCGCTATTCAACAGGGCTTCACATACTTCAAGACCGCGCGCCAGTTGATGGACATCGCGGATTGTCGAGACCTCTCTTCCATCCAAGCAGTCGTCTTCATGATTCTGTTCCTTCAGTCGTCCGCAAAGATGTCGCAATGCTATGCTTACGTCGGTGTGGCGCTGAGATCAGCATTGAGGATGGGTTTGCATCGTGCTGCCGCAGGACGCTTCGACCCAATCGAGGCGGAAAGCAGAAAGAGAGTGTTCTGGGTCGTGCGCAAGATGGACACCTACGTGGGTGCTATGCTTGGGCTTCCACAAACGCTCAGTGACGACGATATCGATCAGGAATTTCCCACCGAGGTTGACGACGACTATGTCACCAAGGATGGCATTTCGCCAATGCCAGAAGGTGTGGTCTCTTTGACCACTGCCTTCAATGCCCATACGCGCCTGGTGCTAATACTCCAAAAAATCGTCCGCGTGATTTATCCCATCAAGGTGCAGAGTGCGGAAAGCTCTGCGGACAAGTCTTACTCAATACCATTCTCGGCAATCCGTGAGATCGAGGGCGAACTCGAAGATTGGAAGAACAGCCTACCGCCAATCTTGACACCATGCGACGCGCCTCCCAGGTATGCGCGAGTTCAACAGCTGCTGCGGCTGTCGTACGCGCACGCGCAAGTCCTTCTCTACCGACCATTTCTTCATTTCGTCGCCATGGAGAAACGCTCAAAACCGGTTGATCAACGTGCATACGCATGCGCCGCTTCATTTGTGAACGTATCACGTAATATCATACACATTGCGTCGCAGATGAAACAGCGAGGCTTACTCAATGGTGCCTTCTGGTTCATCATGTATACGACCTTCTTCTCTATTCTCGCGCTTGTTTATTTTGCCGCCGAGAATCCCGACAACGCTACGACGGAAGCTGTGATGAAAGATGCGCTCGAAGGCAGAGACGTCTTAGCTTCGTTGGCATCACGTAGCATGGCTGCTGACAGATGCACAGCCACATTGAACATTGTGTTTCAAAGGTTACCCGCTTGGATGCGAGAGGGTCGGCAGAACCCAGGCATTACCAAGAAGAGGACATTCGATCAAGGGCCACATGAACAATGTGCAAGTGCACAAGCTTCAAGAAGCCACCCTGACATCTCCACGACAGCGCAGGAGATCCCAAGTGCCAGGCGCGCCAGTACGTTCCCAAAAATGCCAAATGGCAGTGCTTCGGCAACCGCTTCGCCCTTCGAAGGCTCCTGGTCTCAGTCTGGAGCTTCCTCCTATGGTCCACAGACACCTACCAGCGTGGCTTACGACTCGAGCGCCTTCTCTGCTGTGCAACAACGAAGTGTCTCGCAACCGATGGCGACTGGGATGCAACAATACTCGCTTCCACCTGACTTTGCGAATCCGGCTTTGACAGACCTCTCCACAATGATGTTTCCTGCGGCCGACGAGCCATTCGTCTACCCGAATCAACCACTGACAACATTTGAGAACAATCAACAATCCGGCAAGCAGCAGACATTTGGTGGCCAGCAGAATTACGACGGCATAGATCACTCCAGCCCTGCTGATTCGGCAGGTAGGGGTCGCGATGAGAACATCGAGGCTCAATTCTTCACGTTGCCGCCATACATCGAACAGCGCCAACAACAGCCTCAGCAAAGCCATCCACAGATGGTCCAGCGAGGCATGGAGTATCCTCAGCACGTGGCGTACAGCAACGGACAGCCCAATAGCTCTGCACCAGCAATGCAAATGCCTCAACAGGAACACTGGCCGGGTCAACAAGCGTTTCAGCAAAATCTTTCCAATATCGATATCCACGGCCTGTTTGGCGGGGCGGAATGGAACCCAATGAATATGATGCACTCAGGATATCCAAGCCAACAGTAGAGTCTGTGTGCGTCGTTGAGAACGGAAGCGGGTGAGAAGACGGTGTTACCACTTTCAAGCATGGCTATGGTGTTCAGGGTAAGGGGCAGGCTTGCGCAATACTCGGTTATGAAGTTACAGTGATACCCACGTTTCCTGCATGGCGTTCGCACGGACATAGACGGCAGGTCTGTTATCATAGCTGTGCGATGGCGGTGTTGTAGCATGATGAAACGATATGAAGAAACGAGCGGCACCGGAATCGATATGTGCAATCTGCGTAGTAACGAAAGTCAATACTACCCCCGATGCACGTGTCATCGGGTGTGCCGATACCTACAGAAGACATCAGTAATACATTCTTCTTCGATGCGGTCGGCCAAGGCTGTTGTAGATGGTGACCGCATGACCTCGAGTCGTTTCTCTGCGGGAGGCGGGAGCTTGTATAAAAGTTACTAGTACACTTCTACAGCTAGCTCCAGCCTACCTCCAGCCCCACCTCGACCACCACCCCATGTCTGTCCAGACGTAAACACATCCGCCCCGTACGCTTCCTCCGACGGTGAGACTCGTGTACTGCCATCCAGACCAAATGCTGCCAAGATAGCTGGGTTCAGTATGACGAGGACCAGATCTTGGAATCCACTTGCGTTTCTGCCTCTACAGGTCTCCATTATCGGCTCAGCGTTCTACATCGCCCTCTTCGCGGCATTGCTCGTCGTGCACGTCACCGTCCCGCCAGCTCCTGCCAATCCGACACCGATCGATGGCGTCAATCTCACGGCAGCTTGGCTCGACCTCGAATTCCTCTCCGACGCCTATCACCCATTGGGCTCACGGCGTAACGATGTTGTGAAGAGCTACTTGCTCAAGAGAATCGACGAGATTTTGAAGGACAACAGGGCGGACCACAAAACCGTATATGCAACCAAGGGCAGGTGGATGTCAGACGTGAAGGGAGAACGAGCAGTGACTGTGTTCGCAAATGATAGCTCCAACTTCACCAGCCTTGACGACTGGACCAATAGGCCAATAACACTCTACGGGGAAAGCGACAATATACTTGTGTATGTCCGAGGCACCGAGGACACAGCAGGAGATTGGTGGAACCAGACTGAACGCTACAAGGGCAGCAGTGGCGTTCTTGTCAATGCTCACTATGACAGCGTTTCATCTGGCTTTGGTGCAACAGATGATGGCGTAGGAGTGGTCACGGTGTTGCAGCTGATATCACTCTTCAGCAGGTCAGGTAATCAACCTAGAAGAGGGATCGTCGCCCTTCTGAACAATGCAGAAGAGAATGGGCTATATGGAGCACGTAACTTTATTAGACACCCACTAGCACAATTTCCGGTAGGGCCAGCGAAAACAGAGCCCCTTCCACCCCTTCGAGACTCTGGCTGACCTGCACTTCTGTGTATATAGCATACATTCTTGAACTTGGAAGGCGCCGGCGCCGGCGGCCGTGCTATCCTCTTCCGCAGTACCGACGCTGAAGTGACCAAAGCGTATGCCAAAAGTCCACGGCCGTTTGGGAATGTCGTCAGCGGTGACGGTTTCAAAAGGGGCTTCATCCGTAGCGGTACTGACTATTCGGTTTTCTACGAGGAATTGGGCCTTCGTGGCCTGGACGTAGCTTTCTACGAGCCGAGAGCGAGATATCATACGAACGAAGATGACTCCAGAAACACAAATCCCGATTCTCTGTGGCATATGCTCTCTGCCGCGGTGGCTACGACGCAAGAGTTGACCTCCTACCAGAGCTCTGAATTCGAAGGAGAATTGCAAGACAACAATGGCAAGTTGGACACGGGTCACACCAAAGACGGTTTCTATTTCGACATTCTCGGCCGTGCATTTGTTGTCGGACAGCTCAACACTCTATTCGCGCTATCGGTCAGCCTCCTCGTTGCCGGTCCGATCATCCTCATCCTGCTTGAAGTGCTCATCCGTAGAAGCGACAAATGGTACCCATTCGGAGGGAAAAGGTACCTCCATTCGCCCGATGATGATGAAGCGGTGCGGTTGCACGGCGTCAGAGGTTTCTTCCGCTTCTTGGTCGCCTTGGTTGTTGCCACGGGGATCGTCATGCTGCTCGCTTACTTACTGACAAAGGTCAACCCATACATCGTTTACAGCAGCGAATACGCAGTCTGGTATGTCACAAATAGTCTACTAACGCCACTACTGCTCCAGAGTAGTCCCATCACGCGCCCTGAGCAGCATAGGGGAAGCACAACTGCTGACGACTCACCTTAGGTCCATGTTCCTTTCCGCCTGGATAGCTATCGCGTGGTTTCTGTTAGCAGGAGCCGCAGAGATTAGACCTACGGCTCTTCATCGCATGTTCTGCCTCATCTGGCTCTATGTTCTAAGCTGGGTCTTTCTCGTTGTGGCAACAGTTGGGGAGCACCAGTTGCGAATTGCCAGCGGCTATCCCATGGTCGTCTATAACGCGACAGTGTTAGTCGCCCTGCTGGTGTCCTACCTGGAACTTTTTGCTCTACCCAAGATTTCGAAATACGTCTCCAGAGTGCTCGGTGCTCAGACAGATTCGACCTCCATCCGGCCCGGAAGCCGATCGTCAAGAAGACTATTGGAAAATCAAGGCTCAGCGGATGAAGCTGAGCCAACCGAGAGAAGCTCTCTACTCCAGCACGCGGATATCCAGGCGAGTCAACATACGTTTACCAGAAAACGTCCAGATCGGCACCAGATACCTGAAGACACTGAAGATCCATATCTCGACAACGCCGTAATGGACGAGCAAGCATGGTCCAGCTCCTTGCCCCAATGGACCTGGTTCCTTCAGCTCGTTGTACTTGTGCCAATCAATGTTATTCTCATTGGAAGCATCGCGTTAATGATCACCTCAGCAACGCATCAGACACCTGCAGATGGCAATGCACCTCTACCCATCTATCTTTCAATGGCGGCATTGACGGTGCTGCTATTGCTGCCAATCGTCCCATTCCTACACCGTTTCACCTACCACGTCCCAACATTTCTCCTGCTGGTCTTTATCGGATGCCTGATTTACAATCTGGTTGCATTCCCGTTCTCCCGAGCCGCACGACTCAAATACTACTTTGTACAGAGTATGGATCTAGACAACGGCACCAATAACGTCACAGTTATGGGCGTCGATGGGTACATTCAGGACATCATATCAGAGATGCCGAGCGCTGCTGGTCAGAGTTTGCGCTGTGGCGACTCTGCTGTAGCTGACAGGAATGGATTGCTGGGATGCTCTGTAAGCATTCCCAAAGAAACGAAGTCTAATGACACTCGCTGACATCTCCTCGCAGTTCTATGGATTGCCTCCCAACGTGGTGCCGCGAGGATATCCGGCGCTGCCGACCAATTCAACGAACAAGAAGCATGCATATCGTGAGTGGATGGACGTTCAGATCTCGTCGACGTTGTCCACGGCTACTTTCAGCGTTCGAGGAGTAAATTCGAAACAATGCCGAATTGCACTCGAAGAAGTGGCATCTGAAGTACACGTTGAGGACTGCGCACCTGATGTTCGGCAGCCAGAAGTCGGTGATCAGGGCAGCAAGGAGATCAGACTGGAGAGTCGGACTTGGGACAAGACTTTTCACGTCAATGTTTCCTGGGCCGGGAAACCAGCAAAAGGCCAGCGAGGGAAAGTGTGGTGCCTGTGGAGCGACGCCAACACGCCAGGCACTATACCTGCATTCGACGAGCTGAAGCGTTTCGAGCCTGTTTGGTCTGCTGTGACGAAGGCTGCAGATGGTCTATTAGAAGGCTATAAAGAGTTCACGATCTAGAGCATGAGCAATAACATCACATTGCACGAGCTTAGCGAGCTGGTATTCGGAGAGTGATTCAATGCAGCTGCAGCTCAGCGGCCTTTGCTGGCATGCACAATCGGACTCAGAACGCAGCCTCTCGGCGCCATGGCCCTTATTCAGTCTTGAATTACGCATCCGGCGGCTTACCTCCTTCCCAAGCACTCCACAGAACTGGGCGATCCTTGAGTATGGACTGACAAGGTAGTTTAAGCTTTTGATACTTGACGCATGCTAGGGTCGAGCTGCCCAAGCTGAGCGGCAGGCTATACTTCTGCAAGTACAGGGATGTCATCAGCCTACACTGTACAGGCACTTTGATGTTAGGCCTAGAGCAGAAGAGGTATGGGATTGAATTGTGCCAGCCGCGCTTCGGGCACTTGTGCTTCCGCAGTGGTGCTCGCTCACCGAACATCGTCACGCTCAACTTGTCGACCGAACAGAACTGGTCAACAAATCACGAGTGTCATGTTCCGCTGCGCGTAAAGGTGCTCTCGAACGTCTGCAAATGATTCAGACAACTCGAGAATCAAGCAGACAAAGCCGGAAGCATGACGATGAGACAAACGTCGCCAACCCTGAGCATGCCGGCGACCGTATGCTTGCAGCGTTGCAATTCCAGAGCCAAGCATGTCAGTCATTCCACACGGGGTTCGATCTGTGGACGTGAGGATATGTTGCTAGGGGACCTTCGAGCACCAGAGGTGGCCACTGGACAATATGCAGCGTGTGAAAGGATAAGGAAAAGCGCAAGCACCATGGTCTGCGACAGCGACGTGCCTCGAAAATCCCTCGACGCAACACTTGAGGAGAATTGCTGAATCACTAATGATATAATCCAGAGAGTCAGGCTCAATAGTACAGGTGTCGATGTTTCCAGAGATTCGCGCTGCAGAGGCCCAAGTGGCTGTGGGAAGATGCAATCTGAACACCGCAGGCCCAGGCCATAGACTGCAGCCTCGAGACATATCGGTGTCCCAAGACTAATGGAGAAATAGTTCTTGCTTCATTGCCGAGGCTAGCAAGTTGTAGCAACAAGGCTCCGGTCAGCGAACGTTTGTGTCCTGACTCCTGAGCAGACACAGTCGGCGGTCGGCGGTCGGCGCGAACAGACAGTGAATAGTCCCGTAGGACAACATGTTGTGAAGCAGTGAACATGTGCTAGATAGTAGGAAGTAGTGGCCCGGCAATGCAGCTTGCAATTCTTGTCTGTCCGGACCTTCAACGCCTCAACAAATATTGCAATGCGAGGCTAGGAGTTCGCGGTCTGCCGGCTTGACCCGACGCTTTTCGGGCAACCCCTTCAAAAAAACCAATCTCAGCTTTTCTTGATCTTTAATCCCTCCGTTTTCCATCAACACTCCACTCAATTCATCTTCATTTCCTCTGAAACAGGTCGCCAGTCAAGGCAAATACCGTCAAGATGGCAAAGGGAGATGGTAAGCGTCGCTGCCCAGCTTCGTGCGCGGCAGGCCAGCTTTCGTGGTGACAATGCTAATCCACCGCGCGACAGTTAACCAGGCCGAGAAGTCCTTCATGGGCATGCCCGGCTTCGTCGTCGACTTCTTGAGTACGTCCAACCTACCCTTCGCCTACACCCCGCTGGAGCGCGCCCGTTGCCGTGATGACCGGCGCTCCGCAAAGCTGGCGATGAAGAGCTAGGAGAGCTTGCCCAATGGACACCTTACTAACAGCATCGCGCAGTGGGTGGTGTTTCTGCCGCCGTCTCGAAGACTGCTGCTGCTCCCATTGAGCGTATCAAGCTCCTCATTCAAAACCAGGTGAGTGGTCGCAACCTTCGTCGCGCGCGCTGGTCCGCTCGCCAGCTTGAAAGAGCTATTGGTGCAAAGCGCAGCCAGAAACAAAACAAGCTGACCTTTCTCCGCTGCGCAGGATGAGATGATCAAGTCTGGTCGTCTCGAACGCAAGTACGAGGGCATCATGGACTGCTTCCGTCGTACTACCGCCGATGAGGGTGTTGTCGCTCTCTGGCGAGGAAACACTGCCAATGTCATCCGTTACTTCCCAACACAGGCGCTGAACTTCGCTTTCCGCGATACCTTCAAGTCCATGTTCGGCTACAAGAAGGACCGCGACGGATACGGCTGGTGGATGGTTGGTAACCTTGCCTCTGGTGGTGTAAGTTCCCTCTCTGCTCAGCAACCCGATTCGGATGACTGACAGCTCACAGATGGCTGGTGCCACCTCCCTGCTCTTCGTCTACTCCCTCGACTACGCCCGTACGCGTCTTGCCAACGACGCCAAGAACGCCAAGGGTGGTGGTGACCGTCAATTCAACGGTCTTGTCGATGTCTACAAGAAGACCCTCGCCTCTGACGGTATCCTCGGTCTCTACCGTGGTTTCGGTCCTTCCGTTGCTGGTATCGTCGTCTACCGTGGTCTCTACTTCGGTATGTACGACTCACTCAAGCCTGTCGTCCTCACTGGTCCTCTCGAGGGTAACTTCTTGGCCTCTTTCCTTCTTGGTTGGTCTGTCACCACTGGTGCTGGTATCGCTTCCTACCCACTCGACACTATCCGCCGTCGTATGATGATGACTTCTGGTGAGGTAAGTAAAAGCAGCAGTTTTCCAACATCTCGCCCAGAACGCTAACAATGAGTGTACTAGGCCGTCAAGTACAAGTCCTCGTTCGATGCCGCCAGCCAGATCATTGCCAAGGAGGGTGTCAAGTCGCTGTTCAAGGGTGCTGGTGCCAACATTCTCCGTGGTGTCGCCGGTGCTGGTGTGCTCTCCATCTACGACCAGATGCAGGTCCTCATGTTCGGCAAGAAGTTCAAATAAGCGACTCGCTCCAAGAGTCGGGATTTTCGAGCTTCCAGGAATGGCTACAAGATGACAAAAGGAATGATCTGCATGCTGCTACGATTGCAGAAAGAAGAAAAGGTGACGAGTGCGTTGTCACTCTACAGGAGTGGTTCGGGCGGGAAGGTGGAAGCATGAAGCTTTGCGTTGCGTTTTCACAGAAGAGCGCAGAGCATGTACCTTTATTCCGGCCTGGGCAACGCTCTGACTGTATTACAATTGGTTCTGTACTGAAGGCGTATAGATTTCTGTCTGTGTCCCGATCTCCTAATCGAGAGTTCCTTTTCACGTGATCAATTCACTCAAACGTCATATGCCGTACCTTGCAGGTCCTTACAGCTTTCCAGAAGCTTTCAACAACACGCGCAGGTTTACAAGTTTTGCTGCAGCAACGTCAAGATTTTGGACTATCACAGTGCAGCAGTCAAGTCAGCAAATCAAGCAGATTGATCCAGCGAAGGCACGCGGGCATAGCCAAAATGCCACCAGTTCCAGTCCACATTGGTTGGTTCAGAAGAAGAACTGTCGGGGTCGCGCTATCAGCTAATACTTGGTCGCCCTAGACGACCCCATTACGCCTTCGAAACAGCATGGCGAAGGATTGCCTGCGAACACTAGTACCTCGACAGCTGCTCAGCAAGAATACCCTCTAGCGCAACCTGGCGCAGCCGCAGCCGCTCCAGCTCCGACTACATACATACCAAATGCTCAGCCCAATCCCACCCCAACGAGAACTGTGATGACCTCGGGAAACAGTCCACCTCCGCCTGCGCCGGGGGCAGCACCAGTGCCTCCCGGCCAAAACGCCGCCGCGACAGCTCCTTCAACTCTTCCACCTCCACCTAAAGCCGGGAACGCAGCTGCACTCAAGCAGTCGCATATCACGCAACCGCCGCCGCAAATGAACATCCCACCCCCACAATCTAACTACGCGCCAGTCCATGGCACGACGCCGACAACTCAAACACGATCAATACGGGGATCAACGACTATACACTTTGAAACTGCACCTGCACCACAAATCAGTGCTGGCAGTCATCCTCCAGGATATCACCAGGATACCAATGCACAGGAGCTTAGCTCCGCTGCGAGAGCAAGCTTAGATCAACATGAACGGCGGGAAAGCTTTGCAAACAACTTAGGTTTCGGAGGAGGAGACGGCACGAATGATACTGCCGCGAATGTGTGGAACACTGTCAAAGGCTGGGCGAATACAGCTGGCAACAGCTTGGCGGAGGCAGAGAAGCAGGTTTGGGAGCGTATCAACAAGAAGTGAGAGTGAAAGCATGCAACTTTGCATAGCGGGAGTGCTCTGCGGGCTTTTGCTTCGATGCCGCTCTGGTCAAGCGGATGGTAGGCCTTGGGTAGTACCATTTTTACGTACGAATAGCAGAAGATTATAATGCGACCTCTCTGCGGAAAAAAAAAACCACTAGTAGAAAGGCGACGAAATCCCGATCAAGTTCGTGATCTTCGTGACTGTCTTTGCAAGCTTTCAAGTTCCACCTGCAATGCTTTGGACAAACTGAGCCTCCGACGGAATTCTTTCACCGGAACCCGTCTCTAAAGCCATACCCCACATAATCCTCTTTTCCACCTACAATGAATAGACCACGCAATCGTCAGCCCAAACAACGAGGTGGCGGAGGTGGCGGCGGCGGTCGAGGTCGAGGTCGTGGAGGTGGAAATCGGTATTCATCAACACGCCCTCAACACGCCTCTGTCCCGGACACAGGACAAGTCATCGCCGGCGCATCAGTTTCAATTGTACTCAAACAAGACCAGGGCACTGGACGTGAAGTGCAAGGCACAGTCGAAGATATCTTGACATCAGGCAACCACCCGCGCGGAATCAAAGTGAGATTGCGAGATGGGAGGGTTGGGAGGGTTCAGAGATTGAGTGACAGCGCGACGATATCGCAACCTCAACCTCGGAATGATTACGCCGGCAGTAGAAGAAGTCATGAGCGAGAACAACAACAACAACAACAGCAGCAGCAGCAGCAGGCAGGACTACCGCCTCCTAGGACTTTGGCACAGTTTCTTCCCGACTCTGAGGGTGAGGACACGAGCGAAAGGCGAGAGGAAGAGTTTACTTTTAGCAACGCTAGAGCCAAATGTCCGATTTGTGGTTTGTTTGAGGGAGATGAGGTTGCGGTGTCTCATCATGTTGAAAGTCATCTCACTTGAGAGCTGGAAGCATCCTGGAACAAGCACGTCTTCTCCCAAAAATTTCTGCCATCAACTTTCCAGCGTCGCAAAGCTGCTTTGGAACCATGGAAAAGTGTTCTGGCGACACAGATGAATTCGGACTTCGGCTCTCAGAAATTCTCTTTCTGGGTGTTCGATTTGCTACATATCTTCACTACTTCCCAGCATACCATTCAAGCCTTCGGCGCCTCTTGCAGCGGCAGCAACATGGATCGGCACAAAGCCCATCTTGCCATGAGCGATCGCTCTTGCTTTGGTCAACAACGCCAAATTCCGATACATTCTCAGCACTTCCCTCAGCGTGAGCTCTGCTTGCTTGACGCTGCCTTCGTCGACGCCGCCAGAAGGTTTTACCTGGATGGTCCAGTGAATGCTGATACCAATTGACCGGAGCTTGTCTGCAGCAGTGCCCTCTCCTTCCGGTACAGCGATATTTCCACGTTTAAACAATACGCCATTTGCAAGGCCCACGTTCGAGCCCACGTTATTGAGCCTCGGGCTCAGTAAGACTCCCCAGGTCTCGTCTGTGAGATCGGTGAGATGAGCATCGGGGTCATTCTCAGGAGCAGAGGCAGCTGTTTCGCTTGGTGCTGGCGTGGGAGGCGCGTTGCCTCCTTGTCCATTAACATCAGGCGAAGATGTGAACGTGCCAGCCTGCGGGGTGGACGCCGGAGTCAGGAAGCCCCCGTCGCTTCTTGATTCGAATTGGCTATCCACGTTGGCCACCGGAGGCGAAAGCTGCAAGACGGGATCTGTGTCAATGGTGAGCAAGGTCACACAGATGGCTTGAGTACGAGGTTTGGCGGAGAAGGAACGCCAGCATTGTAAGACAGACTTCTCAATTGCGTCCGTAGTCACAATGAAGATGCGCCAAAGGACTTGACGAGCGGCCAGTATGTCCCGCGTGCATTCCCAAACGTCTTCGATGACTTCAGCCAGTGATCGGCCGCGAAGGCAGAACGCAGTACTAGACTGATGTCTGCCGGTGTTGTCGATCCAGCAGACTGACATCCACTGGCCGTCCTTGCTCACAGAGTAGGCAATATGGAGAATTGAGCCCTCATGAAGTAGGTCGGTTGGCGGTTCGGCGGCAAGCTGAAAGCCAATCCTCTTCGGCGCGGCGCTCACAAGCTCGACCGATGGTGCTGAAAGAATAGGGAGAGCAGATGTGTTATCGAAAGATGGTCCGCATGGAGGGCATCGATCATATACCTCACGAGTCAAGATGGCCATTTGCCTAGCGTCTGACACCACTAAAGCATCATACGATGCGACTAAGCTGATGGGAAGGCATTGGAGAAAGATGTCGCTGCCAGCTTGGTTCCTTTGCGCCTTGGGGAGATTGTCGCGGTAGGCTTTGAAGAGGATCCAGAAGCAGGCACAGAGATGTTGCTGCGCTTGTCGCCCAAAGAAGGGGTTGAGCATGTAGATCACAATCGCTCGATCATTTTCCTGATGAGCAATATTGGACAACGCCTTGCCCAAGTCTGCACAGGTGGTAGCGTACGATATCATGGCACCTTCAAGCGAGGCATCCTCGTTGAGCTCGACCGGCGCCATTCCATCTTCAAAGGTGTCATTTTCATCGGTTTCGCTCACATTTCGATGGTGAACGTGGGAGCCGAGCTTGCAGTTCTCGTAGGCGGTCCCAAGATCAGTCATGAAACCCTCCACGAGGCGCTGCAGGTCTTCGTTCTCGGGGAAGACACAGAACGCCCGCACATTCTTTGCACCGTTAGTAGGCCCTAGCCCCAATGTCTCCCAGAACATTAGGCAGGTGGGAAGCATTTCCCATATGTCCGAGCTTCTCTGAAGTCTGACATATGGAGGCGGCAGATGGAAGTAGTCGGGACCAAGAAGCATGCTATCAGTCCTCTGTGGCGGTCGAGGCGGGCCCTGTGGCGCCTTGCCAGGGTTCGTAGGGGCGCGCAGCGGCTCTCTAGTCAATGCGACTTGGCCAAGGTCGCACTGGTCTATTTCCGGGAATACCGTCTCAATGCCTCTTTCAATGGTGGTGTGAATGTAATTTGCAATCCCGATCGGCAGCTCGGCCACTCCATCCTCGTGCACGTAGACGCGTGTTCCGTCAAGCTGGAGAGCCGACACGGACTGCTCATTTATAATCTGAGATACATAGATGAGGTCCACCTTTGGGAAGCCGTATAATGAATCCATTCTGGGCAACGGACCGCTCAAGGCCTCCATGGAATCCGTTGGTCCAGCAGAAGAGTTGGGACGGTCAGCTCCCGCAACTTCTGAATCTGCCTTCAAGAGTGTGAGGAGCTCCACAACTGGTGTCGAGCTCACATACGCTGCCAGAACATCTGCAATCGGAGTTTGCATACCGAGAACTGCGCGTGGATCATCAGCTTCGTCATCATCGGACCAAATTCGCTCCCGAGATCCAGACAGCGGATGTAGGTTGTCCTGGTCTGCGTGGCGCTTCCGTTTCCTGCTCTCCCAAGGAAGTCGCGGGGGTAGATCTGCGTCGTCCACGTCACTGGAAGACGGCTCGTAGGAGTCGTCCTCACTTTCATCGTCGGTGTCAGAGTCTGAAGAGTCATTGTCGTCGACGCGATTCTTTTTGCGAGCACTTGGAAGTCCAATGTCGGATGTCGATGTAGTACCTGTTCTGAGTGTTTCCTTCTCAGGAGCCGTTGTGACGATGGAATACTTTCGGCTGAGGTTGAGGCCTTCTCGAAAATTGATGGGCGCGAACGTGCTCGCCCGCCGGGATGCTGAGTGCTCTGGCGCGTCATTCTGGGTGAAACTGGCCGGGACTGGAGGAGGCAACAAGCGCTCACGTATGCCGAATGGGCTGAGGGGCTTTTCGGGTTCGACGATCGAATGGCCAAATTGTGAAACCGAAACCATAACCGGTGGTTGGCTTGATTCTTGCATTTGCTCGGCAGACTCGATAGGGGTTTGTTCGATTGCTTCTGATTGGGTAGTATCCGCAGATGGACCAGTGTCCAGCGGCGGTTGGACGTCTTGGATTGCTGCGTCGTTGGTATTCGTGCCCAGATTTGCATCCTCGGCATCGTCTTCGTATTTGAGAGCGTCTTCCACATCTCCGCCTCGCATCGATAACATTGCTTGATCGTTGTCAGGGTCATCGAAGAAGCTGAAGTCAGCATCGCCAATGTCTTCCATGTCACCCTCATCTCCAAACAGCATGTCCTGATCTTCGTTCCCAAACGTGTTCGCTCCTACGTGATGTGAATCCTCATGTTTGTATTGCATGACATCACTAGTCGGGGCCATGTCTACAGTGTTGGCAATTTGTTCCGGTTGTGTAGCCGAGGGAGTGGTTGAATTGAGCTGCAAGGCATTAGGCATTGGGACATATCCGTCTGGAGGCGTCGGATAAATGCCTGCCATGGTGGCTTGCTGGTCCGCGGCACGTTGTGAGAAAGGAGGCGAGGTCATTGTGGTAGAGTCATTGATTGCAATGTTGGCAATGATGGGCTCAGTAAGTATTTGATCGTCTGATTGAACGGTTGCCTGAGCATCAAATACATTGACGCCAGTTCGTGCGCGTTCAGCCGCGCCTTTGAACCACTCTTCAGCCATGCCCAAAGGATTGCGAAAGATGGTCCCTTCTTCCGTGCTGATAAACCAGCGACGCCAATCGCGATCAGCGTTGGCAGTATGGTCTTGCATGTGTCGTGGCCTGTAGGGTATGAAGCACAGTGACGCAGGCCAGATGCAGGCGGTGGTTTCTGCGTCTTCGGCCAACTCGATAGCGATCCATGATGTGCCAGCATGCAAGTCAATGCCATGCGGCTCCAGTGCTTTAGCTAGACCTGTTTTCCATGCATCGCCAGAAAGCACAGCTTCGTCGTGAAAGTCTGGCAAGACCGTTGCCAGGGTCCCAAATGGCGCCAACAGCACATGCTGTGGCTCACGGTGTGGTATGGGTATGGCAGGCAAAGGCTGGACAGAGGATGGCATGATGTTTGGGATAAGATAGAGACCGCCGCTCGGCGTGAGTTTGGTGTAGACATGGATGATCGACGTCTCTCGCGCTTGTTGCAGAGCATCTTCCTTGTCGTCGTCGTCCTCTTCGTGATCGCAGAGGCTGTGATAGAGCCAGAGCCAAGGTCCGACGTGCACAATGGCAGGATGTCGTGCCAACGTGAAAGCCAGAGCATGTTCGATTGCGTCGAGGAGGATGTCTCGCACTGCTCTACCACTCGGGGCATGGGTGGGTGGGTTCTCGAGCGTGCCCTCGTGGGACAGTGAGAAAGCGGAATGGCTCTTGTGCAGTGTGTCCTTCTGCGCGGCATTGAAAGGCCCAAAGATCCAGACAGCGTGCGCAAGGCTGGTGCAGAGGACATTCTCACGCCTTAAGGCAGCAAGGGTGTTTTGCGCGTGTTCCCATCTTTCGGCGGCGGCGGGTGCGACTTGTCCCTCGGGCCAGTCGTAGACACAGTAAGCGGTCTGGGCTAGATTTTCAACGGCGTAGATGTTGGTGGTGCATGCTTTCAGAAAGTCCATGCTCAAGCGTCTGCGCGCAGGTCATTGGTGTATGTAGGTGGTATTATTATTACACTCAAGGCACATCGGTGTTGCATTGTCGTCCGCGGAAGATTCGAAATGGAGGGGCTGCTGGTTGCATGGGCGGAGATGGCAGAGGGCGGAAGCGGCGAGCAATGCGACAGCGACAGCGACAGCGACAGCGACAGCGACAGTGCAGCTGTAGGAGGCACGCCGCGCCCTTCCCTTCCAGCGCTGGGTGGCAGCGGCAGCGTGTGAAAGTGGGAGAGGGAAGCATGGTCGAAGTAGGAGGAGGCATAATACGCCCGCTTTCTCGGGCCGGGCGGCAGCGGCAGCGGCAGCGGGAGCGGCAGCGGCTAAGACTAGCGATGTGGAGCGCGCTGATCTTATCCGATGCGCCGCCCACGAAAAAGTTCAGAAGCCCAAAGTGCGTAACTTACAAAATACCTCATCTAGCTTACCTGACCGCCAATAAATACCATGTAGCTTCCATCGTCTCGTCGCAACCATGAAGCTCACCAGCCAGGGCGCCGTGCCTGTTTACACCATCGCCGGCGCATCCACTGCGAGACCATTGCCAGAGTGGCTCGCGCGGAAACGAAAACGCAGTCTCAAGAAAGACGCCGAGTATGCCAATCGCGTGGAGCTGCTGCAGGACTTTGAGTTCGAGGAGGCCAGCCAGTGCGTGCGAGTGAGCGAGGATGGCCAGTGGGTCATGAGCACAGGTGAGTGACGGCGCGACAATACCGTCCGTCCAGTGCGAAATGCAAAATGCGGTATGCACAATGCTGATCTGATGGCTGACAGCGTAACGCAGGCACCTACAAGCCGCAGATTCATACCCACTACCTGCCACACCTCTCGCTCTCCTACGCAAGACATACAAATACTGTCAACGAGACTTTCGTACTCCTCTCGCATGACTATAGCAAGTCGTTACATCTCCAGACCGATCGTTCACTCGAGTTTCACACTCCCGGCCGTCTACACTACTCCACACGAATACCAAGATATGGACGAGATCTGAAATACAGTCGGCGCAATGCAGAGGCCTTGATTCCCGCTGTTGGAGTCAATGCAAATGGCAAAGGAGAAGTCTTCCGTCTCAACCTGGAGCTGGGTCGCTTCATGCGAGCCTACGAAGTTGATGTGGGTGGCGACGACCTGCATTCGTTCGGGGCTGGAGCTCTGCAGGGAGGCATCGAGGCGGGTTCTGTCAATTGTGCTGCTATAGCCGACGAGAGCCATGGTCTCTTGGCCTTCGGCACCTCGCTGGGTACAGTGGAGTTTTGGGATCCGCGTTCAAGAAATCGGGTGACCACTTTGGGCCCGCCACAGTCCGTGACCGATATGCATTCCGATTCTGCGCCTGATATCACGGCGCTCACCTACCATGCCAACGGCCTCAACTTTGCCACTGGAAATGGCAACGGTATCATTCGAATCTACGATCTGCGATCGCCTGCTCCCTTGTTGGAGAAGAACCAAGGTTACGACTACCCCGTCCGCAGCTTACAATACCTCGACACGCCCTTGTCGTCAGGAAAGATTCTGAGTGCAGATCGAAAGGGCATCAAACTGTGGGACAGCATATCTGGCGACTACTGGGCTGGTATAGAACCCGCCGTCGACCTCAATCATGTTGAGTTTGTTCCTCAAAGTGGCATGATTCTGACAGCCAATGAAGGTCGCCAACAGCACGCTTTCTTCATTCCTCAGCTTGGACCTGCTCCGAAATGGTGTGCATTCTTAGACAATCTGGTCGAAGAGATGGCCGAGGATGCAGATGATCCAAATGCATTCAAGGCTACAGGAGCCAGTGCGGGAGAAGTGTACGACAACTACAAATTCTTGGACATGAAACAGCTGCGTGAACTCAGTCTTGACCATTTGATCGGAACGACGACTCTTCTTCGTCCGTACATGCACGGCTATTTTGTGGCTCAGAAGCTGTACGAGCAGGCTCGATTATTGACCGATCCCAATCTGGCTGAGCAGCAGCGACAAAAGAGCATACAAGGGAAGATTGACAAGGAGCGAGAAAGCAGGATCCGTGGGTCGAAGAAGCTATCTGTCAAAGTCAATCGTAGGTTCGCAGAGAAGTTGGCAGCACAAGAAGAAGCGAACGAGAGACGCAGAGCCCAACGCGTGCTACGTCAAGGAGGCGATGCGCCTCAGAAAGCCTCAGACGTCGACATGGAAGCATCAAAACCACTCGTCGACGATCGTTTCAAGAAGTTGTTCGAGGAGGAGGACTTCGAAATTGATGAGAATAGTAGAGAGTTTGCGATGCACAATCCTTCCACTGTACCAACAGCGAATGGTGGTATACCACGTGGCCTTACTGCGGTGGAGGAAGAGCACGAACAGTCTCTTCGTAATAGCGGCGATGAAGACGAAGACGAAGACGACAACGACGATTCCGAGGACGAGAGCAGTGCTGATGCTCGCCGACGACAGCGACAAGGACGGCCCGATGAGCTCGCAGCATCTAAAGGTCGAATTGGATCTACTTCTTACAAAAAGTCGGGCAAGAAGTCACAGCAAGGGCCACAGATGCGAGTCTCATCATCGACACAGAAGATACGAAGACCCCAGAAGGACAGATCTTTTGGTGATTTGGCTTTCAGTCTCCCGAGTGGCGGACGAAGGAACCACGGGGATGGAGCGGCAGATTGCAAGCCCTTTGGTGAGAAAGAGATCACATTTGCACCGAGCAAACCGCAGAAGAGGAGATCACAGCCTGCTGGCGAGGACAACGTTGGAAGAAGGAAGGAGAGACGAAGTGCTAGTGGTAACACTTTTAGGAGGATGTAAAGATGTATGATACCCGACCCCAGTTCAAGGCCTGCAGAGTCCTTTCGATTTCAGTACATTCAGCTCGATATCTCGTCTCGGAGTTGGCAAATGCTCGATCAATCTATAGGTCGTTTCCAGAGGAGACTCGTCAACGTCTCTGGACCAAAAGAGCTTGAACCGTGTGTGTCGGGAGATATCTCGAAAATCGCAAGATCGGATCTGGGAGGCATCTCTGCCACTCGTCGTCTGACGAGGTGACTCAAGATCTTGTGAGACGACAGTCCTTTGAAATGTGACATAAAAGTGCAAGTCGTGTCGTGCTCTATGCTTATGTACATACAATATCATATCGCTGCGCTCGCCTTCTGATCGTACATGCGTTGACGCGAAGCTCGAAACAGCCATTACAGCCGTCAAGGCTTCGAGTCGGTAGAGTGTAGTGCGCTTCTGAGCTATTCGAACATACCATCGACCAGCTTCCTCCCTTCTTCCAACACTTGATGCTCCGCTATGCTTTTCACGTGAAGTGCTAAACCCAGACTTTGCCTTGTCAATATAACGCCTCGCCTGTTCCCGATGAACCTCTATCCAACACGCAAAAATGAGGGTGAGGGCAGCTGACAGCCATCAAGGCCGCAGAGTTGCCTTTTGGAGAAAGTCTCACGCGCAAATGAGCCCCAATTCTGCCATCTCAAGAGCACGAACAGCGAGGGGCGAAAGTCAAGCTGCTGCTAATCTGCCCTCGCTTCCCGTTGATGTGTTGCTCGGAGGTGGAGGTTGGATCTCTAACCGTGTGTTTTCTGCCATCATTCTCTGGAATCCAATGCCCACACCTTCGATGACTGCTAGGAGGATGGCGCAACCGATGGCACCATTTCGAATCGCTCGTGGACCGCCTCGAACTGCAAGAGCACCTCCTGTGAAGAATCCGGCAATGATAGCGTTCCAAGGATCTTCTTTTTGACGCAAGCCTTTTATTGCACAGTCAAATGTGCTGTACATGCCACCCCAGACGCCAAAATTTCCGCCGAGAACTGGAGCGCGAGCCTTTATCGCAGTAATGGCTGGTCGCAAGATATCAGTATGGAATGTCATCTTCACTTTGCTTGGTTGCAGGAGCCATACCCCCTATTCTTCGCTCTCCATATGGACTATTTCTGAAACCTTTAACTCCATGCCATACTGCTCCTCCTATCGCCTGTGCAAAAGTTCATCAGTCGTGAAATATGACACAGCGAGAGGACGTGCACCTACACCCATACAGAAAGCGCCTCCGAAGTCTGATAATGCTACCCAAGGGCAGGGATCGCGAGAGTGATCCAAACCATGGCCTTTTTCCCCCATGGTACAAAGTCGATGGAGTGTAGATCGGAGGTGGAAGCGTAGGCGGCTCGGCGCAAATGGTCGTTCGAATTGTCGAATGGCGCAGGAAGGATCTCGGGAGCAGATGAGTGGCCCGAAAGGACTGGCAGGCGATGGAGGCGATGCAGGTTGGAAAAGGGCGAGTCGTAATGCGAAAAAGATGTTTCGAGGATGCAGAGTGCTGCAAGTCTGGTAGTTAACTTTGTTAAGAGTCCGCGGCAGGCCAAAGAGAAGAAGGTTCGGCGTAAATCGGACGCGGACCCTACCTTGCCTTGCATCTTGACGTCGGTTGCACGCCTCCCATCCCACTCTCAGCTCCACGTTCACTCACTCACTCAGTCAGAGGTCTGTACCATTCACATGTCTCGCGTCGCCCAGACCAAGTCATCGCCTGTTGCGAAAAGCAACGGGGCGCGACCTGGCGGCGGCAGCGGAGATGCAGCACAGGATGGTGAGCATTTGTCCTTGCGCATGAAACAGATCTCCCTAGACCACCGCCACGATCACGATCACAATCACACACACAATCTCCACCGCGGACCTTTGACTGACAACATGGCTTCTGAAGAAATCTGTCCTGTGTGCAAAAGTAGTCGCTACTTGAACGCCAGCCTGCGCTTCCTCGTCAATCCAGCGTGTTACCACAAGATGTGCGAGTCCTGCGTGGACCGCCTGTTTTCTCATGGTCCACAATCATGTCCCATACCTGGTTGCAAAGAGACATTGCGAAAGAATCGATTTCGAAAGCAGACGTTCGAGGATATCCAAGTCGAGCGCGAAGTTGACATCAGGAGGAAGGTTGCCGCTGTCTTCAACCGACGTGAGGACGAATTCGAGACCATACGCGATTACAATGACTACCTCAATGACGTCGAAGACATTACATTCAATCTCATCAATAAGATCGACTTGGAGGACACCGAGCGCAGGTTCGAACAGTACGAGAAAGCGCATCAAGCCGAGATTGCGGAAAATGCTTCGCTGGCACAGCAAGAGACCATGTCTTACTCGAAACTGCAAAAAGCAGAGCGGGAGCAAGCGAAGCAGAGACGAGAAGCCGCGAGAAGAGAGGAAGCAGATGAGAGACAAGAGCAGCAGGCGAGCAAGAGAGACATGCTGCGACGGCTGGAGAGTGGACAGGATCCAGGACAAGTGGCAAAGGCCTCTGAAGGACAGGGCGTCATGCTCAAGAAGCGTCTCAATCGCCAAGATGCTGCAGCCCGTCAACAACAGCTGCAAGCCGCGGATGCTCGCAATGGCTCAAGTAATCTTATCATCAAGGGTCTCAAGGCCAAAGTAAAGGCTGAACCAGAAGCTCCAGTTGACCCATTCGGTGGCTTGAGTTTCGAGGGCATGAAGTATTATAGCGTCCAAGAGAGGTACGTGTGGGATATGTTAGAAAGCGCAGAAAGGGATTCCAAGGTGACTTCTGGAGGCTACGAAGTTGCATCTTTCACGCAACGAGCATTATGCGAGGCGTTTAGTGGTTTGGGTTGCTTTGTCGCGGATGCGGCGACAGAGAGCGAGAAATCTGGTCAAGATGATCAAGCTATGGGTACGATGAGCGCCGAATTGATGAGCGCGCAGGATGTGAAAATGGAAGACCCATCTGGCTAGCTCCGATTCGGACTCATCATGTTCATTGTAAGATACCCTGGGTTGATATTAGCGTGGCGTTGGCTGGGCATCAGGTCTCATGGATTGAGACGGAGAACACTAGTGATTATGGCACTATCAAACACGAGTGGTGTACTCGAAACTAAATTGCCTCAATGGGCGAGTTTGAATTGCACTTTCGAGAAGTCTCTTTGATGCAATGTGCTGTACACCTTGGCGTTCATATTTGCTGCCTGCCAACAGCTTTGTTGATGTTTGGCTGCGAGTGATCATGCAGATAGCATTGCCGCAAGTACCCTGAAGCTCTGGCAAATATCAAATCCTTATCTGCTGCTCCAGTGCTCTATCATTCTCCGTGAATACTTGCAGAACGTTCTGTAGGCCGCCAAGATCATAAATATTGTCAACGTCGTCCAAGCTCCAGACACGATTCCACAGCCCGTCTTGTCCTCGAGGCGGCTTGCCGTCCTTGGTCCTTACCAAAACCTGTTCAGGATTGATCGGCCACGGCACAACCACTTCATTAGGGTCGTCGAAAGCGAATAGCGCTGGGTTGGGCGATGATGGTATTGGAGAGGAACCATTTGCCAGAGCAGCACCATACTTTCGCGTACGGTGATGCATCCTCAAGTCTTGGATTTTGGCGATGAAAACAAACCCGTCAGCCATGTCTTCCTTCCAATCAGACCATTTCTGAGACTCGTTTGTAGTCATACCTAGGGATAACAGAGGACATCAGCACATAGTTCCGGTGAGGGAGGTAATGGGAATGCGCTGGCTCTCTTACCGGCCCAGATCAGATATAAGTGATATGCTAACAATCCTAGAGGAAGCGCCGCAGTGCTCGCAGCCAGAAGCCCAACACCCGCGATGGAAAGGCCGCCCTTATTAACCGCGACCACTACTGCGTTACCGGTCTGCTCTAAGCGCGCCCAGCTGAACAAGGAAGTAGATGTGTCGATGTGCATAGAAGGTCCAAGTAGGTGCCAGCTCAAGTAGGCACCGTATATCTCAACGGCGCCGAGAGAGAACAACAGAGCTAGGAACCAGCGATAGTTGCCTCGTCCAAGGCAGTTGTTGACCCACGGACAGTGATGGTCGCATTTGGCCACGCAATGGCCGCACAAGCTGCAGTGCTTCGATCGTGCTGGCTTGTTCAGGTTGCAGGTGCTGCAGACGTTCCCGGGCCGAAAGAGGATGTGGTCGTAAGGATAATCCACACTTCTGGACTTGTGGTTCGAAGCTGTGATGTAGTGTGCTTTGTATGAGACTGTGAGGTATGTGAAGATGTAGGGGGCTATCAGAAAGGGCGGAATAGGGGCTTGGAGATGAGGCGGGAGCAAGTGCAGTGTGTTGTATAGAAACAGGACAGCGCTCCCTGTAAGCAGACCCAAAAAGATCATCTATTCCTACCTTAGCTATGTGCCGTGAAGAGTAGGGATGATTGAACGGCATACCAGAACGATGGGGTTCTTCTCATAGAACAGGTACTGCCCAATGCGTTGGGTCTTGCGTGTGATCTGGCCTCCGGTGAGAGTACGATCGACTTTGCGGAAGCCACTAGGCATGTGCAGACAGAGCAGCCGATTCAAGCAGCCTATGGGCGTTCTCCTCAAAGCCGGTAATCGACCGAACAGCGCGATGAAGGTGAAGAGTGACAAGATCAGAATGGCGAGGACGACATTTCGAAGGGCGCCCATGTTGGAAGCATCTTCTGGATGCTGACGATGCAAATCGAGAGCTGCAAGCAGGAATACGCCAATTGCACCGCCACAGCGACAGCCGTAGTACAAGCAGGAATATTCTACGCCAAGTGCACCGCCACAGCGACAGCCGTAGTACGACCGAGCCAGCGGCGCGCGGCAGCAGGAAGTCGCGTCTGCTTCTCCGCCATCGATTCGATCAGTCTCGATGAGATCAAGTGCAGCCGTATGCCAGGGCGAGGGCCGAGGAAAGGCAAGACAGACCCAGACCCAGACGCAGACCCAGACGCAGACCCAGACCCAGACGCATTGAATGGCGAACGCGCCGCTGGTCGTCACGAATGCGCAGAATGCCGCTGGACCAAAGGGCAACGTCTTCGAGGATCTTACCTTCTTCCTGGTCCAACGCCTTCCACAGCGCGCCAAATTCATTGCCGACATTGAGGCCAACGGTGGGAAGGTGGTCAAGACTGAGCGCCTCGCTGACTACCTGATTGCCGACCACATGCGCAATGATGCACCTGGAGGCAGTTACTCCTTCACTTTCATCGAGGCAGCCATTCGTGACGGCCAATTGCCCAATCCTGGCGATCATGCTACCGGACGCCGGATAGGATCTGTTCGAGAGATTGCTTCTACTACCATAGCAGCCAAGGGCACAAGGACTCCCTTCACAGCCGAGGATGACAGACAGCTGTGGAAATGGGTGCAACGAGAGAAAGCGGCAGGAGGGTCGGTGAAAGGCAATGAAATGTACAAGAGATTGGAAGCTGCAAATCCACGGCACACACATCAGGCTTGGCGCGATCGCTATATTAAACGGCTGATGGATAAGCCGCCTGCTGGTATGCAAGTCGACGACGCGACCAGCGCGTCTCTGAGGCCAGCCCCAGCAGCTCTTGATGCATCGATCGAAGAGCCCTCGCGGCATGTGCCACATGCGCGTAAGCAGTCTCCGAAAAAGTCTCCGAGAAAGCGTCAGAAGGTCAGCCATCCCAGCCAAGTTCGCAAACAGTCGAGCGTGGAGAGTAGTGAGGGCTCGCAAGACGATATTGAACTTCTCCAGAAGGAGGTGGACTTCATTGAAGACATGCCTGCAGACAGAGAGGATGAAGCCTGGGCATCCTTTGCTGAGGCATATCCACAGCGCACGCTTGAAGGGTGGAAAGAGTTGTATGTTACTTCTGTGAAGCCACCACTTCATGCTCGAGCCAGTCGTGGATCTGCGGCTGGTGACCAAACTCCCAACCAAGATGAGCAGGCTGCAGCAAAAGGAATTACTCAGAGCCAGAAACGAAAACGTGTTGCGCCTCCTCGCAAGGTAGATCGACCGCCTCCATATGCATCGGAAGCGACGCCGGCAACCGCTTGTGACAGAGAGGTAATCCAGATTGATAGCTCGCCTCACAGTATTGGAACCTCATTAGCACGTCGAGCCCATGATTTCCAAGCCAATGCTTCCAACATGCCCGCTCCCAATATTGCAGAGAAGCAGAAACAACCCAAAACAGAAGGCTTTCCTCCACATCGACATAATGATATACTCCGCGATCCTATAGTGACCTCGGACGCCAATGAAGCTGCAGAACAGCAGCTACAAGCAGAATCTGTCAACAAGCCGAACGCCTCAGAAGAGTTGAGGGCACGTCAGGAACACACTGATATCAACGTCATGCCAACAGCTGAGGCCAGCGAGCTGGACGAAGTGGAGTCACAAGGCTACGCGCAGCCTTCAAAGCGCCAGAGCCGAGACTTCTTCGGTCGCCCTCGGTCCGACACACCAAGCTCTTCAGTCGCTGCCGCTGTGGAGGAGCAAAATCGAGTGGAAGCTCGATCGGCTGCTATCGAAACTGCCGGCTTCGCTCTGACAGAGGCGAATCTCGCTGCTCAAGAAGAGCAGCTAAGAGAGCCCAAGCTTCGTGGCGTAGACTTACCCGAAGATGATGAGATGAACGATCAAAGCGACTTTCTCAAGTTTCTACAACAAATCATGGGCGCGCCTGTCACCCAGCCCGAGCCTTTGGAGGCGTCCCGAGGTGAAGACAATTTACAAGAAGTCGATGCAGACCAGATGCAGCCATCTGTTCCTATTTTGGCAGCTCCAAGTCGCTTCTCCCATATCGACGAGAGCACTGACAAAATGCCTTGGAGAAGAGAACGTGAACATCTGTCCTCTCAAGAAGAGGTTGCTGATGTACTTGGTACGAATTTGGACTGGCCCATGTCTCCTGAGCAGCGCAGACAAGGAAATAAAGAGCAAAGTCTGCCTTTCAAGACCCAAATTCATCGTAGCACCACGTCGCCGCCAGCCTACACGACGGAAGCCTCGAGTCAATTTGCAAGTCGGTCGTTATTGTCACAAATCAATGAAGTTTTATCGTCGGCGGATGATGGCGTCAACCTGGATCGATCACCGCAACAAAGGGACCGTTTGTCGCCTTTCCCGTCAAGTCGCCAGATCAATCACCACGAAGGCACGTACGATGATGAAAATCTGGAAGGCTCGTATGCTGGCTCTGAGGCAGACGAAATAGATCTGACACTTGCCGAGCCGGAAGGCGGCTTTGATTTCACCCCTTCACCAGAGCCAGAGCGACGACTTCGTGTGCCCCTCGAAGCAAAAAGTGTTCACCACGACACGCGGGAAGCCACTCTGGACACAATCGCAAGCTCCACTCATAGCACGAATGCTGGCAACATTGTTGAGATCTCTTCTGCGTCGCCGCCTAGCTCATCACTTGAAAGTTCGGTTCATTCTCATGTCAAGCTTTACGGTAGCGGGGCGCAAAGGGTAGGCCATGCTGTCGAGACACAAGACATTTACAAGGCCGAAGCACAAGTGCCGGACTTTGCAATGCCACCGCCTACCCTTGATGATGAACCAGATGAGAACACAGGGAGCGGCCGCCCGGATCCCCACGAGTCCACACTGAACCTTAGCCGAACAATTCTACCTTCCGCATTCTTATCGCAACCAGAAGATGTTGAATCAAAAGAAGACCAGAGCTACGAACGGACTCCGGGTAGCGAGGAAGGAGGTCCTTCGTCTCAGGATGATGCGGCGAAGCTTGAAGACTGGATGGCAACTATGCAGGTCCGAGGGTATACAGAGGCGGGACTCGTACAGGCACTGAAGTGCACCTCGATGCGAGTGGATCTTGCACACCTTGTGCTGATATCGACCAAAGCAGGCAAAGGAATGCCGGACGATGTTCCGGGTATTTGGAGTGAGCACGAAGACAGCGTGCTCGAAAGTGGCAATGCCAGAGGCATCAGGCATTTAGAATCCAAGCATGGCTGGGATGAGTGCGAAGCCAGACTTAATTACTTGGCTGAGTGGCGAGACGCCTGATGAATAATGGGACATGATTGTATCGTGCCAATGAGCTCCGTGCTGAAAGCAAACATTTACAACGAACGCATCGAAGTGTTCTGGCGGCATTCTTTCAATGGAGCCCATTCAAGTAGCGGTTCGAACGTCGCCGCCAGCTATGATAGTCGTAAGCGGCAGCGTGTTGACCTGATGTGCGAACTTCAGTACATTGCAAAGCCTCGCATCGATTGATGTACAGGTAGCATGAAGCACAGACGACAAGCTGTGAGTGGCTAAGCATGACACCTCTGAACGGAATCGAATTTAAAGTTGTGGCTCGTGGCAGAGTGACGTAGTTCTACCCGCACTGGCAGGGTTCCCGCCGTCCGCCGTCCGCCATCGCCACTCATCCACAGTCGAACAGTAGGCAGGCAGTAGAATAGGCTGGGCTTGGGCTTGGGCTAGGGTCACATGGCGGCAGCATGCATCCATATCCTTCTTCTTCTACTGCATCTCTGTGAACACTACTGAAGCTGCACATCGTCCATGCTCTTGGCTCCTTAGCCTTTCCCCTGCGCACGCCATCAACCTCGCCCAACATGTTCCGAGCTACGAGCTCTCCGATGGACGATGCTGTCGGTAGGCAGATGGCGCCCATGCTTGAGGAGGCTGCGAAGCATAGTCTAACGATTGACAATAGTCAAAGCGACTGACGAGAACCTCACGAGCGAGAATTGGGAATACATACTAGATGTATGCGACCGCGTGTCAGCCAATTCGTCAGGACCAGCGCAAGCGACGGCAGCCTTGATCAAGCGACTGGCGCATCGCAACGCGAACGTTCAGCTATACACTCTCGAACTTGCGAACGCCCTATCCCAAAACTGTGGAACACCGCTGCATCGCGAACTTGCATCTAAAGCCTTCACAGATGCACTCCTACGTCTAGCCGCAGATCGCACGACACATGGCCAGGTTAAGCAGAAAGTCCTGGAGCGCATGGGCTCTTGGTCGGAGGAATTCAAGTCCTCGCCAGAGCTCGGAATCATGGAGCAGGCATACCAGAAACTGCGTGTACAGCAGCCGGGACTGATGCCTCCGAGCAAGCCTGTCAAGCAGCAGATTAGTAGTGAGGACAAGAGGAAAGAGGACGAAGAACTGCAAATGGCACTAGCTTTGAGTGTGCAGGATAAAGGTCCTACCAGCAGTGCGCCAGCTGCGACAAACGGTGATCAGCATACCCAGCAACCTCAGACTCAGTCGGGAGCTCAACAAGGCACGACCGCAGCCACTGTCAGTAGAGTCCGAGCGCTGTACGATTTCACTCCTTCTGAACCTGGCGAACTTGCATTCAGAAAAGGTGATATTATTGCCGTTTTGGAGTCAGTTTACAAAGACTGGTGGAAAGGCAGTCTGAGAGGTCAAACTGGAATATTCCCACTCAATTATGTCGAAAAGCTCCAAGATCCCACCAAAGAAGAGCTCGAGAGGGATGCGCACATGGAGTCCGAGGTATTTGGGGAAATCAAGAACGTCGAGAAGTTGTTGGCGCTACTGAGCGTTGGCGGAGAAGGTGGCGGTAGACGCGGAGAGCGAGAGGAAGAAGAAATCAGCGAGCTATATCAACGAACCCTAAGCATTCGACCGAAGCTGATCGAGCTGATCGCGAGATACTCTCAGAAGAAAGGTATCCTCGCCACGCACCATTCCAGAAACCCTGCTAATATTCCCTAGATGACTTCACACAGCTGAACGAGAAGTTTATTAAAGCACGAAGAGATTACGAGGCGCTGTTGGAGGCGTCCATGGCCCAGCCGCAATATCAACACCAACAGCAGTTTCCAAACCGACAAAGGCAGCCCTACCAGCATCAACAGCCCCCTTACAGTGGCACGCAGCCAAATCTGCAAGGCTACCCGCCTCAAGGGCCTCCATCAGGTCAACAGTACCCTCCGCAAAATTTCGCACAGCAGAGTCAGCAACACCTCCCTCCACAACAAGATCCCCAGCGCTACTACTCACCGGCGCCTCAAGAGCAGCCTCCACAGCCGTCAGGCTTGACTAGTCCCTATCTCCCTCAAAGTGGCCCTCCCCCTGGGAATGCGCCATCCAAGGGTGCCGCACCTTTCCATTTCATACCCGGCGGCGTTCAGGCGCCTCCACCTGCAGAAGCCAGAAGAAAAGCTAGCCCTCAAGGTCCAGCCACGTTAGGTCCGAATGATGCCTACAATGCACCGCCGGGGTTCCAGGGTCAGATTCGACCGAATTCGATACACACACTCAACAGCGGTAACCCCCAAGAACTAGCAACAGGTGGCTACGAGTCGCCAGTAGACAACAGACATTCATATCCCTCCGCACAAGCTGCTCTGCCAATGCAGCAAGCTCCGGCCCAAGGCCATGACCACTATCAGCCGAGGAATGATCGCGATGGCCTTCCGAGTCGACAACGTACACAAAGCTTCGAGTCACCATCGAGTCCGTATTCAAGTCAGCACGACGCTGGGCATCAGCAAGCACATGCGCAATCGAGTGCGCCGGCTCCAGGAATACCATCCAGCCCAGCTATGCAATGTGCGCCGCAGCAACCTTATCAGGCATATCAGCCATACCAGCAGCAATACTCACAGCAGCAACAAAGAGCGCCAAGCGGTGACTCTGGGGAGGACTTTTACAGGTAGCGAATGGGCGATCAAAGCAGACTGTGCCATGAATCGGCCCAGGACTTTGTCAATTCCAGCGATCTGTATGACTGTAGCGCAGAGTAGGCAAAAGCTGTGTAGGACTGCACGAAGCCCGATTGGGTGATGGTGTACGCGAGCACGGCATGGTTTATTATGGATGTGGGATGTTGAGATGAACAACCCACTCTTGCGGTACTGTAGGGATTTGAGGGTATCCACCCGGCCGGCTCGATGTCGCTATCGGAGACAGACATGGTGGTTGCCAGAGTGATGTTATCTATGGAGCCGAATGGAAAGGGTGTTGCGAGATTTTGTTTGAGCTGTGAAGGAAGTGCTCTGCTCGACAGGCGTGTGCCAGCTCTGATGTGTTCACAAAGTCGTACGTAGCACAAGCCAAGCGCGGCGGGTACTCCACGCGCGTGGGAACTTGGAAGCGTTTGCAAGGCAGGAGAAGAGTGGTGCTGCGCTGCCCTGACAATGACAATGCTCTCTGTGAGCGTGCAGCGCGAGGCAGATTCGTCTTCCAGCTGCGGGGGGCGTAGGGTGTTGTTGGCAACTGAGACGGACTGATGAATAGTCCTCTGGAAGCGCACGTTGTTGCGAGTCGCGACTAGAGCGAGCTGCGATACACTGCTACGCCACCACGGCTGGCAGCAGCGTGATCCCTGTAGCCTGTGACCGCTGGACAAATTGCTCTGGTGCGAGACGAGCTCTGCGGGCGGACGCGATGGGAACAATGTGGCCGTTTCTGACAGATGCAGCGGCCAGACGCGATGGGAACAATGTGGCCGTTTCTGACAGATGCAGCGGCCACAGACTCGTCCGTCAACAGAGACAGAGACATTATTGATGTCGAGGGTCGGCGGGTGTCTGGGTCTGCGCTGTGTTCGTGGGCCGACAGGGATTCTGGCAGGAGATGGAGCATCACTTATCCTGCACGCTCTGGAAGGCAGCTAGCGTATCAGCAGTAGTTCTAGTGTTGCCGTGCTTGTGGTGCTTGATCCTCGAGCGGAGGGCGTCTTTCGTGAATGCATATAGGTACTCCTTGTTATTGTTTTTCCAACGAGCATTGTCAGCGCGAGCCCAGCTACCAGCTACGGCTACCGTCACGCGCGCTAGTCGACATGAACCATACCGCTCCAGCTGCACCACTCAACCAGCACAGCCAGCAGCAGCACAGCCAGCAGCCCGCGCCGCGCAAGGTGTTGAAGAAGAAAGCGCCGTCGCAGTCGCGCAATCACGCTCACGCTCACGCTCACGCCCGGCACCCAAGTCACACTCAGACCCCGACCCAACAGCACACTGCTGCACCATCAGCTCCGAAGCAGCCCCGCGACAACCAAGACCGAGAGCAAACGGAGCCAGAGCATCACAGCGGCAACGGCAACGGCAGCCATCACCTCCGCCACCACCACCACCACCACCACCACCACCACCATCCCATCGCCGCCATCCGCCCTCTATCAGTATCCCACTGCACCTCGCAGGAGCTGGTCGGCCAGCGCTTTGACGACGACGCGCTGCACGCCATCAACGCCGTCGCCTACTCGCCTGCCTCCTCCGCTCCCGCATCAGCCTTAACATCAGCATCAGCATCAGCAGCCCCGTCGGCCTCGGCCTCGCCGCACCTCGTCCAGCACACTGCCTCCGCAGCGCAATCATCCTCGTCGTCGCACCCGGCGCGCGTTGTCCAGAGCCCTGCCGGCGCCAACCCTGCTGTGCGGCTGTCGCAAATCCTCGCAGGCCAAGGCCGGGCCTCAATGGACGACACCAGTTCCAATGGCATGCGGAGTCCGCGACAGCGGTACAGTGATGAAGGCAAGGAGGCAAAGGTGTTGAAGAAGAAGAGTGGCTTCTCGAGTCTCATGTCCAGCCTGGTCGGCGCTCCACGAAAACCGACCATATCAGCACCAGAGAATCCTGTGCATGTGACGCACGTGGGCTACGACCAAGAGACGGGCGAGTTCACGGTAAGTAGGCACGGCCTTCACAGACCTTACTGTCATATGTCCACTCTGCATATACTGATGTTGGACAATAGGGATTGCCGAAAGAATGGCAGCGAACACTACAGGCCAATGGCATAACAGAACAGGAGCAGAAGAAGAACCCCCAGGCCATCATCGATGTTGTCACGTTCTTCAACGAGAACCAAGGTGACACGAGTAGCGACGACTGGACCTACCACAAATTCGATCATGCCAAACCTCAGGACAGCCCCGGCCAGCTTGCCGCGCAGAATTATCAGCAAGCGCTGAGTCCTGGTGGATACATGATGAGCCCTCCGGCTAGCCCACGCTTTCCCAAGAACGAAGGAGAGAGCTTCGAGAACCCGAGAGCGCCTCCACCGGTGCCGCGAGGTATGTCCACGGCCGGTATGGGCATGTCGAGCCCAGTCAGCCCGCAATCCAATGGCAACCTGCTTCCCATGCGACCAGCGCCGAAAGCCCCAAGCCAAGCTGCGAACATGGTCCCTCAGCGTCCAGCTCCACCTATTCCCAGCCCTCAGAGAGATCAACCCAGAGCTGATGACGGCCTGCCCGCCGTGAAATATGCTCCTCCAACTGTGACCGATATGTCATCTCATACGCAACCGCACAACAGAAGTCGTGCGAATACTGGCCCCACATACCAGAATCCGTCCCCCATCTCGTCGCCTCACCAGTACCAGCAGCAACAAGAGCAGGCAATGAAAGCGGCACAGCAAGTTCTCAAGCAACAGTCGCTGGAGCGATCACAGTCGCAGCGACAACCACCGAACAACACCGGCTACGCCCAGCCCCAACAGCCCCAACAATCCCAAGTACCGCAACCTTCAGAATCCCGTCAAGTGCCTCATCCTGCTGTGGATCCGAGAGTTGGTCCAGCTCCTAGGCCAAGACAACGCCCTCGGCAGTCCATCACCAACGCGGAGGTAATAACGAAGCTTCAGCATATATGCAACACTGCCGATCCTACCAAGAAGTATCGAAATCTGATCAAGATTGGACAGGGTGCCAGTGGAGGAGTTTACACAGCATTTGAAGTTGGCACCAACAAATGTGTTGCCATCAAGCAGATGAACCTGGAGCAGCAGCCGAAGAAGGACCTGATCATCAACGAAATTCTGGTTATGAAAGACAGCAAGCACAAGAACATCGTCAACTTCATGGACAGTTTCCTCGTGAAGGGAGACTTGTGGGTTGTGATGGAATACATGGAGGGAGGCAGCCTCACTGATGTTGTGACCTTCAACATGATGTCGGAAGGCCAGATATCGGCAGTGTGCAGGGAGACGCTGCATGGTCTTCAATTCCTGCACTCCAAAGGCGTCATACACCGGGACATCAAATCCGACAACATCTTGCTGTCTATGGAGGGAAGCATCAAGCTCACCGACTTCGGCTTCTGCGCCCAAATTAACGAATCGCACATGAAACGCACGACTATGGTCGGCACGCCATATTGGATGGCACCTGAAGTTGTGACGCGGAAAGAATATGGACGCAAGATCGATATCTGGTCGCTCGGGATCATGGCCATAGAGATGATTGAGGGCGAGCCACCGTACTTGACCGAGTCGCCGCTTCGAGCTCTATATCTGATTGCCACGAACGGCACACCGACCATCAAGGAGGAGCACAATCTGACACCGGTATTCCGAGACTTTTTGCATTTCGCACTCAAGGTTGATCCAGAGAAGCGGGCATCCGCGCACGATCTCCTCAAGGTGAGCAGGCAACTTGTGCGGATTCGAGCTTTGCTGACCAGATTTCAGCATGCATTTATTCAAACAGCGGAGCCACTTGCGACTCTCGCCCCGTTGGTGAAGGCCGCGAGACTCGCGAGAGCTGAAGAAAGAAAGAACAAGGGCAATTAAGTCTGTCTCCATTGCAACAATTCTGCGCCACAGCGCTGCTTGGCTCAATCGCCCCAGGATTCACTTTTCGTTTTAGCATGAAGCAAGCATATCGACTGAGCGTTGGGCGTGTAAATGAGTTTTTCCACGAGGCGCAAGGATGTCGCACTTGAGATGGTAGATCATATGCGGAGTTGATCTTGCAGATGGAATGATCGATGCGGTTACAGCAGCCTGGACAACGCGGTCGCCAGGGAGCGCCGGCGCAGTGGGATGGCGTTGCAAATGATAGACAGCACGGAGTCATGAGTATGAGGGAGCGCCGGCGCAAAGTGGTTGACCATTTCCAACGGAGTCTCTTGGTATATCGGGATCGTGAAATACGACCCAGCCCGCCCATTCACAGAGATGGATTGCGTGAGGCTCTTATGCATAAATAGCAGCGAAATGACACGACTTGTATACGGTAGACTTGACAGGCCTGGCCATTTGGAATCTATGTCAAAGTGGTGGTAGCAGGCAGCTGCTCGGAAAGTGTTGGCCCGTGAGGATGTGTTTGTTGTGTATGCACGAGCGAGGCCACGTTGGACTAGTTCTATCATATCTCAATGCTAGCCGAAGCTGCACTCGCTCGCTCTGCGGTCACTGTGTCCCATGTGATGCATGCCGAGGTTCGGCTGCATCGAAATACATAAATCATACGAGCAGTGAATAATTGAGCACCGAAGAGTCAAGACCCTGGCACTGGCGATGTTCCGCGAATTGACCCACAATCTGCCGCGTCTTACGCCCGAACCGTGAACCACTCAACGTTACTGAAAGGTTGCTTAGTGGTGGCATTATTTCACCTCCCCTCTCGCGCGTCTCAGTAACTAACTACTCCCGACCTCCGCCTCGCCCCATCCTACGTCCACTGCCTGCAACCATGTCTGACACCAAGGAGTTCACCTATTCCGACGTCTCGGAGCACACCACCAAAAAGGATCTCTATTTGGTGATTCACGACAAGGTCTACAACTCCTCTAGCTTCGTTGACGAACACCCGTATGTCCAACTCAGAATCTACATCTGTGGACGGAGAGCTGGAGCTGACCCGCGATTCTGACAGAGGTGGTGAGGAGGTCCTGCTTGATGTTGGAGGTCAAGATGCTACGGAAGCCTTTGAGGATGTCGGCCACAGTGACGAGGCGCGCGAGATCCTCGAGGGCTTACTGATCGGCAACCTGAAGAGACAGGTACGTGCTGTGCGAAACCAATTTGGCAAGCATGACTGACATATAAGTACTTCAGGAAGGTGATCCTGCTCCAAAATCGGCCACACAACAAGTCGCAGATGCACGAAAGACCACCACAAGCTCTGGCGGGCTCGGCGTCGGTGTCTACGCGGTCGTCGTCGTCGGTGCCGCGGTCGCTTACTTCGCGTACAACTACCTTCAGCAAAGCCAGAATAAGTCGTAAGGAAAGGGCTGGGGAGGGGGCGTGGGATAAAAGAGACGGGGTCGATTGGTGTGATCCAGCGAAACGAATGCTGGAGACGCTTGAAGTGGGACTTCTGTCCGTGCAATGACATGGAACCGTACAGAGACTTCACATCCACTCTGGCCATCTGTCGATAGCTGGGCCTGGAAGGCGTTTTGGCATATCTATACATTGCAGCGTTGACAGTCTTCTTCGAGGCCGCTTTCCATCTTCTGCATGAGACGTGCACACCAACAACGTTTTACAGTGGAAGAGAAAGAGATTTAGTAGCTCCTTCCCGCCGCGACGAGGAGGAGCGTCCTCGACTCTCCTTTCAATTCTGTCTGGTTGATACCGTTGTGCACGTACCATGTACCATGACCACCCAGCTCTATGTTGTGAGTACGAGACCACTCACTTCTCTTCGCTGACTCTTCCACAGCATTTTATCCTTGTCTGCCCCAAAATCGATGCTTGCTGGCGAGCTGAAGTGTTTGGATCATTTCCCGCGTTCAAACATCGAAAATCAGGCCCGTCATCTTGGCTACTCGGGCAGTGCCATCGGTGAACATGAGCGTTACGAGAGAATCCCTCGGTACTTGGAAGAGCAGACCTCCGACGGTGCTGGCCCATGATAACATTTTAAGCTGTGCTGAATTCTTTTGCCTGTTTGGATCGACCACCTGCGTCAAAGCAGCCATCTGACTCCTTGCTTGCTCCATTGGTCAGTCGAGGTACACATGCATTTTTACTACCAAAGAGCGTCATGCTGAAATCGGTCAAACCGTAATGGCTCCGATCCCGAGTATACCAGGACTTCTGAGCAGTCAAGTCCACCGCAGCAAAATGGGCCAGAATTAGCAGGGCGGGAGGAAAGCAAGCAGTCACCACGCGAAAATGCAAGTAGTAGCATCCAGCGCCAGATGTGTTGGGTCTCGATGTCTTTCGCTTTCGCGACGTACGAGATGTCTCGGTAGAGATCCTCAGGGCTTCCTACCTTCATGCGCACTTTCACCACAATATATGCTGTGCCTAATACTTTGTCGTACCCAGTGCTACTGCAGGATTGTAGTCTTGAGGCAGTACTATAGCTCGCATGCAATCTGACGTGCATGAGGCTGTGAGCATAACCAATGCTTTCTCTGGTTTGGCGCGGAAGGAGGAACGGAAGATCTACTCTAGCTCACACTCGTGCTTATTCGGGCTTCCTTTCGGGCATTGCGATCACTTCATTGCCCACCTGTCTGCGCAAAAGGCCGCGAGAAAAAATGACTGCCAGGTCGAGAAGCTCGGGGCCTGTCATGTAGCTGTAAGCGTTAGCTCTTCTCCCTCAGGCCTTTATCGAAGGAGTCGTGGCCAGCGCAGCATCTATGTTGGCTTTCATCTGCGGCCAAACAGTCTGCATACGAGCTTGTGTCGCTCATTCATGTCAGTAAAGCCGGTAGCCGTCCTGCCGCCGGGTGAGTTCCTCAATCAAAACTGATCTTCTTGCCGGCGAACACGACAGGTACACTCTTCTTCTCCTTGGCCAGCTTTGCAGCAGCCCAACTAGGATGCAGAGGGCCACTGTCATCCCTTGACTTCTTGCGCTCGTTCTTCGTGTCCTTGCCAGGTTTATCAGTGTCTCCCCTCCTCCCGAGTGGAAGTGCATTTGCCGCCTTTGCAAAGCGAGCGCCACTTTGGCCCTTCTGCTGTCGTGGATTGCAGTCTACCGCACCCCGCTTGACGTCCCAACCTTGCTTGCGATCTTGCTCTTTGATATGCTTAGCACCACTGCCATATTTCTTTTCCCAAATAGCCTGGCGAGCCCGCTGTCCTCTTCTATTCTTCTTGAGCTTAAAATCGTCAAGATGTTCGATTTCTGAATCTCCACCAGATATGTATCCGCCCATGGTTAGAGAGGGAATAAATGTCCCAGTCTTTGCTTTACTCGTTGCCTTTGGTCTTACCAAATCCGAATCTGGCTCAGACTCATCTTCTGCTTCGCTAGATGGTGAGGCGGTTGGAGCACGAATATGTTTTCTGGAAGACGTTTGAGGAGCTCGGTGCACGCCCTCTTCCCCGAGCAACCGTTCTAAATCATGAACGTCGGCATCGGACGGCAGACTGAGACTGTCGCTAGAGTCGTCTTCATCACGCCTTGGTTCTCCCTCATCTTGACTCGCATCCCTGCCTTCTGCCGGTGAAGCTAGTCGATTTCCCAATGACTGCAGATCTAATTCGTCCTCGCTTTCCCCGTCCATGCTGCTCGCATGCCTCTCTTGTGTTAGCGCATAGTCCTTTGCCCTCTTGCGCTTCTTGCTCGCAGAGGCAGAGAGGTCCTCTCGGATGCCAAATTCGCGCTTCACAGCAGTGGCGGCAGCAGGAAACGCGTCTTTCACAGGATTGGAATTGCATAGCCGCGCGTGCACGTTGAGGCTTGCAGGGTCGGTCGAGAGCGGCTTCAACCTGCCGATATCGTCAGGCAGATTTGGATGCGTCGCCACTGCTTTGATCTTGAGCAGCGATTTGGCCAGCAAGTTGCGTGCTGACGCCGCTGGGTCAAGCTTCTTCAAGGCCGCGACTTCGGCATCGATGCGCTGTGTCTCCCCCTCGTTCCTTTCGCGCGCCGCCATCTTTTTCCGCCGGCCCAGCTTCTGCCTCTCGAAGCCTCTGGCCAGCTTGAAGCCAGCGGCCAGCTGCTTCGCACTTCGTGCAAATGTGTCTACGATCTGCCGCTGTCTGCGGTAATCCTTTGCTGCCACCTGTTCACCCCCCTCATCATTGTTGTCTCCGTCTCTTTTGCGCTTGGACATTGAAGCGGCTCGGATATTCGATTGATTTACATCGCAGAGAAGTTCGAAGACCTGCACAAGACAAGACAAGCAGCAAGAAGTGGAGAGATTGGAGCGGAGCAATCCCGCGCCAAGAATCTGCGAAGGTACATGTAGGGAGACTTGAGATAAAATGATCATCAATTGCACGAGACGACGGCCTTTTGTTAAGCTCTATTCTACGACGACGAGAACGCTACACTAGATGCGCGGGATTTTCCTGCCGTTTTACTCAATCATTGCTGCTTGCATGCGCACCCAATATCAACAGAACTCTTTTCCACACCTCGCTTATGCATGGCTTTGCACAATTCCTAAAATGATATCCTTCGCCTCCTGCACGCCTGCCTTCGCACCCTGAATCTCAATCGCTTCGCCTTGATTCTGATCGCGTGGAACCTGGATCTTCGTGCCTGTCTTCTTGCGGATGCGATTGATCTCGCTTCCGTTCGGGCCGATAACATGTCTGTATGCTCGTGGGTCGGGTAGAATGAGGAATCCGATCGTGTCTTGTTTTCTGGCCGCTTCTAGTGCCGCATCAAGTTTGGCCCGTGCCGCTTGCACTGCTTCAGGTGATGGTCCAGCAAGGACCCACGGGATATCACCATCCTCTTCGGCAGCATGCAGAGACCGCTCTTCCCAGGAGTGACTTCCAGCACTTGCTGCTGGATCATCGGTGATCAGAGGCATCGCTGAGCCATTGGCTCTGCTGGGAGCCGGGGCCGTCGGTTTGGGTGGCGGTCGCTGATCACTGTGGTCGACAGTGACCTTGTGATCGTTTCGAAGTCGACGGAAGAACTGACCATTATCTGCAATGACGTGGTGGAACTGTCGCGGGATCAGTACAGTCTGTCCCTCTTGGTCTTTGGTGACTTCATGAATGTGAGCTTTGGCCTTCTCCACATCATCAGGCTGACCAGTAACGCGGACTTGGGACCGCTGCGGCCCAGTCTCGCTTTGTCGAGGTATGTTGATGGCCACATTGAACTGTTGCTCAAGTTGTCGCCGGGTCTCGCCACCTCGGCCAATGAGCAATCGATGCTTCTCGGGTTTCACCTCGACGATTGCCGTGGTTTGAGATTCCTGTTCCTTGACAAGAGCTTCGATGGCGGCGCAGATCTTGTCGACCACTGGCTTCTCGCCGTCAATACGAATGCTGTTGCCATCAGCATCAGTCTTCGGAAAGCGAATCATGCGATTGTGGAGGCGTGCATCGTCGGGTCCGCCAGCCTGAGCGATGATCTGGCGCAGGTTACTGCCTAGACTGGTGGTCAGCTATGATCGACTTGTACGAAGCGAGGAGCTTACCCTGCGGACCTATGATCAGGCGGTGGTATTTGCGATCAACGTCCAAGTTGCGCACAATCGTGTTATCAAACACTTTAGCCTTCTCCTGGATCATCTTCTTGGCCTCGTCAACGGCTTTCTTCGAGCCTCGGATTTTGATTTCGACACGACTGTCTGACCCAACGGTATCTCGTGAGCTCGGGACATCGATCTGCGCACCTGTCTCGAGACGCAAAGCCTCCATCTCCTTACCACCCGCTCCGATCAGGGAAGGCAGCTGGTTCTGAGCTACAGACACTGTCGCCACATGCGAGTTGTCCTTGACGTACTGCAGCAAGCTTAACAGTTCATCGCGAACGGCATCTGCTCCCTTGCTTGGTCCCTTGACAATGACTTCGTTGGGCAGCTGGTTGTCACGACGGCTTGTGCCTTCCGCGACAGACGCATCATCGTCATTTTGCTTGTTACGAGGGAATTGCACCCGCACACCGTAACGATCTTGCAGCCGATTCACTTGACTTCCTTGAGCTCCGATGAGGTCCTTGTGGTACTCTGGAGGAATGTTCAAGCGATGGGTCGCTTCATCGTCAAGCCTTTTGGCGAGAGCAAGGATGTGCTTCTTGCAAGCATTGGCCTTTGCTTCCGGACCTTTGATCTCGCACTTGCCGTCATTGAGCTGAATGTCGACATCGAACTCCGCACGGAGACGGTTGATGTGTTCGCCCTTTCGCCCGATGAGGTGATTGGCGTGCTGCTGGGGAAAGTCGAAGCTGAGAGTGAAGCCACGCTCCAACTCGTCTTTCTCCTCCTGCTCAATAAATGCCCTCAGGACTTGCTCGAGTGCCGCTACGGAGTCCTGGGGTCCGCGAAGACCCACGTTTGGCGCTGGTGCACGCTTGGGCGTCGATTTTGGAGCGCCACCATATGTCACTTGGACTGGGATTTGACCCTCTTTTAAGGAATGATGATGGCGATCTACTTGACGCCGAATTTTGTCATGGAACTTAGCTGGTGCGTCCAGGTCACGCGATACAATAGAAGGTCTGCCAGTCATGAGTGCGATAATTTGCTGTTGTGCCTGCTGCAAAGCCTGCTCGAATGCTTTCACCTCTTGATCCTTTGGTGCTTTGCGAGGAAGCACGTACTCTGGAGATGGCACTCGATCCTCAAAAACCAGTAGAACATCACCATCGCCATCCGGCACAACGACTCGCACGCCATGCTGCTCCCGAATCTTAGGGGCTGCATATTCTCGGATGTGCTGGTGGTAGAATGGATCAACCTGAACAGGATGGAAGCGGGCCGGTGGATGGCCAGCAATGAGAGCCATGACATCAGCACGGGCCTTCATAGCGTTCTTGCCATCTCTCGCATATATATGCCAGTTGCCGGTACTGTCGGGCACAATGCGAGCATCATGTATGCGCTCCAGTTCTTGAATCGCTTGACGTTGCTGAAGATAACGAGCGATGTCGCGAGCGTGGTTCTGTGCACCTCTTGGAGCATGGGCATGTGCACGTGCGATGTCTGCACTAGCCATGGCCATGCTTGAGGCCAACTCCATGATTTTGTTTGTAGCCTCGTCAATCTTATCCGCAGGACCAATGACCGTGAGCATCTCATCATCAGAGCCATCTGGTGGCATAATCACAGAACAGCCAGTCTCTGCAAGGAACTCTTGAAGCGAGGTGCCTTGATCACCAACAATGAATTGGTGACGACCACGCTCCACCGGAACCTGTTCGAGAGTAAGCTGTCGTTGAAGTTCCTGCACTTGACGATCTATTTCTGCTCGAGCCTCGGCCACGGCTTGTCTGTCACCAGAAAGCGAGATGGGCAATCCAGCTTGGGGCACGAAGGAAACCGGTTGCCGGTTGTCTGGAAGCTGGGGCTGAGCTTGATCATTCCAGGTGTGATAATGCGGGATTTGCATGCGCAAGTCACGATTCTGTTGCAGAGCGTTCAATCGCTGGTTGCTTGGCGCAGCGAGGAATGGATAAAACTCCGCAGGAACGTGTCTCAATCGAGAGCTAGCTGTGACAGTGTGCTCACTGACAATTCTTTCAATGTCCTGTCTTGCCAGTTGAACAGCGAATGGATCGCCTTCGATCAGCACGTCCACAGTCGAGTCTAGATCATCATCTTCTTGTGTGTCTAGCGGCGCGTCCTTGGAGATATTGATCCGTGCGCCGGTCCTCTTTGAGATGGCTTGAATGGTTGCGCCTTGCTTGCCGACAATTCTTCCGCGGAGGCTCGCAGGAACAGGAATCTTCTCCTGCTGCTTAGAGCAAAGTTGAGTAGCCACCTCCTTCAAGGCGCCACGAACGGAATCTGTCTGGCCGACTCCTTCAAACCGGTACACACCACCGGGCCCAGACTTCATAGTGACATTGGCCTTTGAGCGCTTGTTGATGTCACGCAGGATGTGCTCGATGGGTTTCTTCAACTGGTCGCGAGGCGTCATCATGTGAGGCGCAAGGTCAATGTGTTCAGCATTGCGTCCGGGCAGGTTTATGCTGGATGGTCCGCGCGACGATGGAGCAGTGGAACTTGGCGTGACAATACCAGACATCGGGGTCGAAGCGCGGGAAGATGCATTGGTCGCACCTGAGGTTCCGTTGACCACGCCGTTGGAGAAACTGTTGGCAGCTTTAGCGACCGCTGCTGGTTTCTTGGACCACATGCTTGGAGCAGCGGGAGCAGCTGCTTTTGGCGCTCCAAGAGCTGGGAACAGCTCCTCCGATTGCGTGTCCAGGGCAGGTTTCTTTGCCGTAGCATCTCGCATGGGCTGTTTGCCGGCAGCCTTGCCCGTGGGCTCTGCGGCAGGCGTGGCCACCCGAGACGGATCGGTGCTGATGGACAGGGAGTTCGCAGTGGACGAAGGCGGCGGGTGGGCCGGGGCGTCCTCGTCTGGCACTTCCTCGACGGTAGGATTGTGCGACTCGTGCGCGGCGTGCTGCTGCATCAGCTTCTCCGCGGCGCTTAGGCCAGCGGAGGCAGAGCTGCCACTGGTGGTTGGCGCCTCAGTAGCCATTGTTGCAGGGTGCGGGTATCCGGATGGAATTGGACAGTTTCGATGTTCGGACGGACGGCGTGGGAAATAGTTCTGCTCAAGAGCTCATGCGGCCTTCTCGAAGGTTCGCCCGCCGTGAGAGAGAGCTTGTGGAACAGTGCGAACGACTCGCTTGAGTACGAACGGGGTGAGCTGGAGGTCGGCGGCGTAGAGGTTGGCGGCAGTGTTATTGTTCAGCACGGCAAGCAAGAAGTGATTCTGGAACATGCACTTTGGTACAGAAGAGCTGTCCTGTGCCAAGACAAGGGGTCCGCGGGCTAGCACGTGCGAGCCAAGTTTAACGACTCGCGACTCGTGTAAAAAAGTGAATGTCACAGGGAATTTTGAGATCTGACGCATGCAGAAACGAACATGGAGCATCAATTGAGATTTAGAGATGATCTCGGTACTGGCCTGGCATCAGATGCCAACCATTTGCACGGCCACTTTTGCTCTACCTTTCTATGCTGCTGCCTCACATCTTACCATTGGTGCGTGAAGATTAGAAGCTCCCTGCACGCCATGCTACTTGCTTGCTAACTGAAACTCGGAACGGAAGAGTGCGATCGAACTATCGGTATCTATCGTAGAAGTCCTTGTGGAAGTTCGTAATTCGCGAGACCCACTCTGTGCCAGGCGCAAGGAACGTGGTACGGAAATGCAATGTGCCCGGTTTCTGGCCAAAGCCGGACCCAGGCACAATACATACACCTGTGGCATCCAACAGCTTCAGACAATAGAAGTCATCAGCGTTCTTTCCTTCTTTCTTTGCGGCTTCGATGGCTTTCTGTGGCAGCTTGATGGTCGGGTACAGATACATGCTGCCCTGCGGTGGTTGGCATTCCACTCCTTCCATTTCCTGAAAGGCGCTGTAGAGAGCCATCGCACGCTTGTGAAGGTTGTTAAATATGGTGTCGTACTCCTCGCGGTATTGCGGGTACGATGGCTCGCCCTCTTTAGGCGGATTCACCATAAGCTCGACGATGCACTGGCCAACCACAGGTGGACAGAGCATGATGCTGACGAACTTGTAGATTTGCGCGACGACCTGGCCTCAGTTAGCATGCAAAGTGAGCAGATCTCGCTGTCAATAACGTTGTTTACCTCCGGATCGAATCCAACCATTTCGTAGTAGCCACCGCGGTGACCACATTCGCCAACCATTCCTTTGCTCACGCTGTGCAGGCTGGCCAGCTCAAGATAGTCAAACTTGCCGTCTTTGTTTGCTTCGCTCTTCTGCAGCTCTCGCAAACACTTCTTGAAACTTGTAAACTCTCCCTTGAACACATTGGTCTGGTAGACCTCGTCTGCAAGCACGACCAACTTCTCCTCCGCTGCGAGTGCAATGACCGACTTAATGTGATCAGCATCGAGAGAGCCACCAGTTGGGTTTCCGGGGTTGATAACGACAACGGCACGAACGTCAATACCCTTCTTTTGCGCTTCCTTCAGTGCAGCCCGCATATCGCCCACATCGGTGCTCCAGTTCGACTCCTCCTTAAGGTAGTATGGAACTACCTGAGCATTGAGCAGACTCAGCGTAGCAGTGTAAAGAGGATATTGAGGAATGGGAACGAGCACGCCGGTCTGGGGGCTGGAGCAAATGACGCTCATGAGTGCATTTACACCAGCGCTGGCACCTCCGCACAAGTAAATGTGCTCAGGATCTGAAGCATATCCGTCTCGCCTCTCGATGAACTCAGCGACGCTCTTCCGAATGCCCGGAGCTCCTTGAGACTGCGAGTATGCACCAACGCTCTTCACATCTTTCAACAGCTTCTTCGCGCGCTCAATCACGTCGCTCTTGTAGCCCAGTCCATTCTTCAGCACATGTTCTTGCTCGAGAAGTTGCGGGTTCTCCAGCAAACTCGCGACTTGTCGAAAGAAAGTTATCGGCTTTTGATCGAGCTGTTGTGGGTTGCCGATGTTCGCACTGATGACGGAGTCGAAGGGCAAATCTTTGCCTTCGCCCTTGACCAGCTGTGACCGATACTGCTCGCTCTTGATAGCAAGTTCACCACGAACTGCATATTTCGCTTCTTTCACGTGAGGGTTGATGTTGTTGATGTGCAAGCTTCGCACCTGGGGCGTGCTGGAGAACATTCGCGTTTGAAGAGATGCTAGAGGGCCTGAGATGGATGCAGTATGCGACATAGTGGTTAGGAGAAGTGACCCAGTCGCATAAGTAGAGTAGGAAGAGCTCAGTGGAGCGGTAGGAGTGCAGCTATGACTGGAACATATATGCAAGGTTCTCTGGTGATGCTGGCCACACCTCGGGAGTGGATTGAGAGGTGGTGTGCGCAGAGCAGACCCGTTCTCGGCCGCCGCCACGCGTTGTTTGCTTTGCCCAGCAAGGCGGGCGAGAGTTCTCGTCATTCTTGTTGGTGCGCGGGTGGCATGCTCTTATCGTGCGAGCAAAAGCAAGGCCTCGTGCTCAAGCGCGTGAGCAGTCCGTAGCGCGTGAACGACGAGTGAGTCGTATTAGTCCCATGAATGACGGACGCATCAAGCGTTTTCCCACTCTACGACACGTTTCTCCGGCTATCTTATCGCAAACCTTCTTGGAAAGCCCAAGCGGCCAAGCCAAGCCCACCGTTGCTCACGTGCAATTGCTAGTTCTACTTCAGATGCCGACATACCGCTACAATTGACACGAACAACGGTCGAAGCAGATCAAAGCGACTAGATCTCTCCGATCCGATCATGCCAGGGTGTCACTCCATGATTCGCATGCCGGCATCGACCGATCAGGGTCCAACGAGCCTGAAGTGAGCAATGGGAAGTACAGTCTAGAATGTGTCTTGACCATCCAAAGAAGGTCGGGCTCCAGGTTTGAGCACAATAGTACAAGTTTTGAGCCACACTCTATGTCTGATGAACGCCCATGGACACCTTGATTGGAAGACGCCACATCATCATGCAGCCTCAATGGCAACCCGGGCGTTCGTCAATTGGTGGAATCATGAACGATAGGCTTTCGGTACTTGAGAGCCAGATGTCACCGGGTGGAGGGAGTCTGCAAGATGTATGTAGTGACTCCCGGTCTGAACTGATCTTGCTGCAAAGATTCGTTCGCGGTCAGACGGAACAGTCTTGCTTCGTAGGCTTGAGGCAAAGAGACACAAGGCGTACTTAGACTCGACCGCTGAAATGAAAGGTGGTTGAAATCTGTGTCGTTCGAGCATCGAAGCTCGTGGCTGTGCAAATGCTTGAATGTCCAATACACGCTACTGAACTCTATCTGGTTGCTTTCGGGTCAGGTTTGCTTCGCCATGACGTTACAGATCTTCACGCGATCTCCCAAATCCAACAAAGAAGACAGCCTGATCGAGGGGGTGTCAACGTGAAGGGCAGACAACATATAAACATCGTGCTCGCCGCGACATTGCCTTGGTCTTTTCACATTCAACTTTTGTCACCTTTCGGTCTAACCTAGACGACCTGTGAGTGAATCTCTTCCTGGTAGCTACTGCTCTGTACGGAAATGCACCTCGCAACACAACATCGCAATAATTGCTGACATCTGCTTCGCCTTCTGGTAGGATTAAGCTGCGATGACTTCTCCAATGTCTCCTTCGCACCAGTCTACGCTGCCTACGCGCACTAGCACGCTCGACTCCGAGGATGCCATTCCCGATGAGGACAGCAGCGAAACCACCAACCTCTTCCACGAAAGGTTGCAAGCATGGAAGCACGCGTGTGCCTACGTCGAAGACTACGTCCAAGCTACCGAGAAGATGCACAAGGACAATGCTAAAGATTTCGAAAAAGTGCTGAAAACAGTCAGCCATCCGCTCAAGGAGGGTCACCACTTCGACCAGAATCTTGGAGGAGTCGCAGGAATGTTTGACAACATGAGGTCTAACACTCAAGGCCTTGTCAACTTGCACAACGAGACATCTGCTTCTCTGAAGGGATCAGTGCTACCGATATTTGAGCGACTGCACAGCGAAATCAAGAACAAAACCAAAGAGCTTTCCAAAGGCGCAGGCAAAGGGTCAAAAGCTGTGGACAAGGCACGCAACACTTCACAGAAACATATCGAACTGCTGGGACAGCACACTGCTGCTTTTGATTCTCACGGTGGTTCGGTGAAAGCTAGCGAAGACCCCTACATCCTGCAGAGGCAGGTATACCATCGCCTCAACAAACAAGTCATTGAGGAGAACAACAATCGCGAGGATATGCTGGCTGTGCAAAATAGCTTTGCGCAATTCGAGGCCCACATTCTGCAGACCTTCCAACAGGGTATGGCTCAATTCAATCAGATTGTCGCTCAACAAGCCGAGAGCACGCGAACGATGTATGGCGACATGCTCGGCAATGTAAGCGCGCCCCAAATTCTGGTCCATGTCTGTATTCTGCTGACACACACCAGATCCAACGCATCCCTCCTGACTTCGAGTGGAATGGCTTTGTCAAGCGCAATATTGGCACACTCATCGATCCCAATGGAGCGAAGAGGACTGTTGAGAGCATCCGATTTGCCAACCAGGATCATAAAGCTACGCACCCACTTATAGCCGGATCTCTTGAACGCAAGAAGATGCTGAAGCGGTATGATGCGGGCTACTATGTGGTCACGCCGTCAAAGTACCTACACGAGTTCAAGTCCGATGATGATTTTGCGAAGGATCCTAGCCCGGAGAATTCGCTCTATCTCCCAGATTGCATGATCGGTGCTGTCGATGGCGTCAAGTTCAATGTCCGTGGCAAGGATACCAGCGGGAACGCTTTGATCAATAAGATGGGGAGAGCTCATGAATTCGCCTTCAAAGCACACACTCCATCGGACGCACAGAAATGGCATTCGATCATTGCGAGCGTTGCCGGACAGTCGACAAACGAGATGCCAGGGAACGATGAGAGTCCTGCTGGCAGTCCTGTAGTCGGCAGGAGCGATGCTACAGGCTCAGCTGCCAGCCCGAGTGAGACCGAGCAGACGACTGGTTCAACCGAGTCGCCAATAGCTCAACCCACCGCAGTCCCGACGACCGAGACCGCTGCGACGCAGCCTTCTATTCCTCACACTACCGGATCGGCCTAGCACAGTGGCAAAACTCACTCCAAGATCAACAGCCGCCAGCTCGAATTCATCTGACAGTACACGGTTTGTGGTGCAACTCACTGTTGAAGTTTAATACCCAGATAGTATGTAGTATAATCCTTGATAATGTCATAATCCACGATGCGTTATTGCTTTCCACCACTGCTGGCTGATTTTGGCTGCATTCGACAAATACGCGCGTCGTGAAGAAGCAACATCAGTCGGTGATATTGGTACCGTATCAGAGCGCAGAAAGCGGCCGCTGTTCCAGCTCCGTCTCCCGAGTCAGGGTAGATTCGGCTTCACGCTACTGGGATGTCTGGTCTGGTTCAGCGCAGATGACTGAGCATTCGAGTCGCATTCGTCGCATGGAGGCAGAAGCTTCACCACGTTGCTCGTATATCGCAGAACCTCTTGGAAGACTTTAGGTCGACTGGGAATTGGAAGCGATGGCGATATAAGAAGACATGCTTGCGACACCGCCGCCATAAGCATCTCACCAGCAGATGCGACCGCGAACGCCGATCTCCATGGCAGACGAAGACACCAATAACCATCCTGAGACCTCTGCTTCCACCCCGAACTCGTCATCCGCGCAGCAAAGTGCAAACAAGGCTCCCAAAGACCGCAATTGTCCATTCTGCGGTCAGGCTTTCACGTCGTCAAGTCTTGGTCGGCATCTCGACCTATACATAAAGCCGAAAAATCCTAAGCCCCCAGATGGTATCCACGATGTGGAAGAGATCAAGAAGTTGCGCGGTGGTATCACCCGACGGCAGCCACGAACAGGTGCAAAAGCTGGCAATGTAGGCGGCAGTGGAGCGCCTTCGAGGCAGGAGGGCCACGGCCACGGGACACCGAGCAGACCCTCAGGCACGGTTCTCCACGATGACAGTCCTGTACATTCCCCTGTGGATGTCAAAGACAACAAAGATGCGCCTACGTTCTTCAACAGAGCGCATTGGCAGGCAACCGGCGTGATCAACAACCTACTTCCGCGTGCTCCGTCACGCGGCTCCGGCGAAAGTCCGCAAATTCATCCTGGGCAAGCACAGCGAGTGCAACAAATGCGCCGCGATGATACAGGAACCAGGATTGAAAGGCCGCAGTACGAAGGCGAGAGCATGTGGAGGCTTCAAGAGGCTGCAGAGCTGGGGCGAGCTGCGGAAATGGCACTGAGGGAGATTCTTGGAAGCGTCGAGGCGGCTAGCAAGAAGCTGGAGCCAAAGCTTCTGTTTGAAGAGGTTGACTTCTATTCTCTCTCTTTCCCAGGTCTGTGTTTAGCCATCTTGCCCGCACCAACAACGTTGTTCAGCCCGACGCCATTTCCGTCTGGGGAATCATGGACACTTACACCGCCCGGTAAGAGACAGTGGGAGACAATGGTTCGTTTCTTAAATGAGCGCTCTGTTCTGCGTCGCAAAACGGAGAATATACCAGACTCTGTTCTTTTCAGGCATCATACCCACCTTTCTGGGGCTTGGGAGCATTGGGAAGCCATGTCTGAAAGTGATCGAGCATCAGCCTGGCAATTAGAGATCCTTCGGTCATACACTCGAGCGCGAGAACGGGATAGGAGTTGCAAAGCCGAGTTAGAGCAGGCCCAGCAACATATTCGGCACCTCGAAGCTGAATACGACCGACTTTCTCGCTGTCAGCTACCCCGGGAATTTCTCACGCATCCGCCAAACACAGTAGCAATATCATCTGCTGTGATGCGTGAGCTCAGAACCTCAAGATTGCAGTCCGGAGCAGATGAAGTCAACTACGATGCCGGTGCTCTCATTGCCAAATGGCGCTCTCAAATTAAGACTGTGATGCGTCCGGCTCGTGTCACACAAAATGTTGCCCAACAATTCAACCCCCCACAGCGAGAGCCGTATCAAAACAGTCTCGGCGATGACATGGTCATGAATGGCAGCATCTGGAATATTGGCGGCCCTCTGCCGCGCCATGAAGCGTCAGATCCAGACCCAATGCACGAGGGTCAGCAAGTCTTGTATGAGACACCACCGCAGCCTGGCATGGTTGCAGGTGCCGAAGAGGATGAGCATGCGCTGTCTAACTCTGATGCCGACGCCAACGGCGAGGCCGACGACGATGGGTATGGACGAGCTCTGACAAAACGTCGAAGGCTGGATGGGCAGAGTCCTTTGTGGCCGGCAAGCAGCACACTCAATACCAATGGAAAACGGCCCCTAGCCCCTCAGAACACGAATGCCGGCCGCAGCGTGCCCAGGATACTCAAAGAGCAATTCACTGAATCTAGTGGAAGCACGGCGAGGAACGGACTGCCTTGAGAATGCCCTATAGTAATGCTTTGTCCTGCAAAGCGAAAATCCGAAGCGACCACTAGCGATGCAGACATAGCGATGACCGATCTCAGATCGAGCAATGAGAATGTCTTGCCAGGCTCTTCCATTAGAAATCATTCTGCACATCATCAGTGTAGATTCCAGCGGCAAAGTCTACGTCAGCAGCATCGGCTGCCCAGATGCCCAGAATATCCAGTTTCCACTTTTGAGCTTCGCGCTTCATTTTGCCAACTGCGCGGCAAGTAATGCTACTGTCTTCCGAGGCGTCGAGAAATGGTCTGCTGTCCAAGTCCCAGAGGTTCGACTGATCCCAAAGCTCGAATGTGCCATCGCAGAATGGAGGCCTGTCGTGGTATAAGTCCTTGAAATTGAAGTACTGCTTCCTGCCATTCCTGCTCGAGCAGGTGACACGGGCATAAAGTTCGATGACAGCATTCTTGCCGCTCCGCACCGCTTGGCTACCGACATTAAGTGCCTCACCAAGCCTGAAACAGGTGCGTAGAAGAACTCCGCTTGAGGCACCAAAGATGGGCGAGCGATCTAGAATGGCCGGCGGAAAAGGCGTCCGCACGATGGGCTGCATAGCAGTTTCCGAACCCTTGAACTTGGCTGAGAAAAGTTAACACGTTAGCACATACAGATAGCTGGATCTCTACATTACCCAGCAACTCATGATCCGCCGCGGAAAGAAGCGCGCCTGCGTAGTCATCACCCTCCTCGACTTCGCGAATGTTTTGCTTGTGATTTCGCGCGGGTGGTGTTCCAGGTCTGAACTCTCCAATTTTGTCCAAGTTCGATAGAGCGCTTTCATCTATATCGCTAAATTCGTCATCGTCAATGCTGATGGAATTGGATGGTACACGACCACGTTGCCGCTCTAGAGTAGGATGTCGGCCATTGAGATGGTGCGACTTCGAATGATGGTCTGCCACTGGTGGTTTTGCTGGTCGAAAGAGGTTGCTGTTTCTCCCGATTGCAATTCCCTTTGCTTTTCTGGTGGGCCATGCGGAATGAGTGTCGGTTCCTGCCACGAAGGTGGGACTTCCTGAGATCTGCTGGTGCACTTGAGATTCGCGAGCACAAACATTCGCAGCATTAGACACCGAGTTCAGCCATGGCTGAGAGAAGTGAACATTGCTGTATGGCTGACAGGAAGCTGAAGAGCTCTGATATTCTACGTATCCATGTCCACCATTGACTTTGATGGACTCGATACTCGTGCGTGTAGATGTTGAATCCAACGCCTTCATCATTGAGGTCGTCTGCTCGTAGATAACGACAGGCTTCACTGCTGGACTGAGTTTGATACCTTCGCTCGTACTTACTGACATGTCCGAGTTGCCAGCGCTCTCGGACTTTTCAGGTGTCAAGGTTTTCGGGCCTTCGGGTCCCGTGCTGGCATGCTCTTGTCGTTGAACAGGGTTTTTGGTATTTTTGACGCGACTGAATTTGGTCACTGACATACTGTTATCGACAGTGTTGCTTGTCTTTCGTTTTTTGAAGGCTTTCGATTTCTGACCAGCACCGCACCCTCGTCTCTTGTCCCTCGAAGCGGTCCGCGAGTCCGTGACCATCGGCTGAGCATCTCCGCGACCAAGATATTCGGAGATCGCGCGTCTTACTGTCGACGCTGCGCTACTGGTATGGCAAGACTCCGCCTTGCCCAGCGTTACATTCGATCTCGAAGTGCTTGGCTCCACGAGTGGCGTGTTGATCGGCGTGAACATTGATGAGCTGCGGTTCGACCCGCGCATATCTCCTTCGTGCCATCCGCGCCAAGCAGGCATCTTGAACTCAGCCTCGCAGTCAGAAGACAGCGACGATTCTGTGTAGCGCAGTGAGAGGAAGTCGAAGGCATTGTGGGTCCGTTGCCCTAGAACTATATAGTTCTAGCGCCTTGAAACGAGCCGCCAAGCCGAGACCCGCCAGTGAACCACATGACTGCCTGCTGCCTGGTGCTCCTCCGCCAACGTCAATCTACACTTCGTGCAGCAACATTCAAGCGCACAGGAGAACGGAGCACACCGGCTCACATTGCCACCGGCTCACATTGCCACCGGCTCACATTGCCACCGGCTCACATTGCATCTGCAGGCCCCTTGCACACAGCACCCCTCGAGACAGCAGTATCTTCTTGCCTAGTCAGCCTGGGAAGACCCGCCGAGTTTGGAGCTGGGTCAGCATTCATGAAAGGCAGAAATATCAAAAGCCAAAGTGTAAGTGCCCGGTGCAAGTCCTTGGTCGCTAGCTTGCTGCTGATCGAAACCTCAAGGGTACCTAGATCGTCGTTAGACTTGCAGATCAGACGCAAGACACTTCTGCAAGACATTCAAGTTGCGACAGACCATGTTCGGCGGCTCGGTAAGTCTCCTTGATGAAGATTTTCAACTTGGCTTTGAACCCGACATCCATGGGTCTGGACGTCTTCCATCGTTACCCAGGCGCGGTCGACCCTTCAGTAAGACCACACGTGGTGGTGACATTTTTGAATTGTCGATGCACTGGCTGGTGATGCTTCACAGGATCTGCGATTGTTCTAAGTCGACTATTACAGGCATCCACCAATCTGTGGCCATGCCAGAGTTGTTGCTGATCGCTGCTTGATTAGCGGAAACCGTACTCGGCCATTACGGTCCAGGTCGATCGTTTGACAAGTGAGCAGTATGAAGAAGATGATATTAGTGGCATCATCGAACTGGTAGAAGTCATTCGCATTCAAGACTCAGGCCCGACAGAGGCTGCGAGGGCCATTCGTAAAAAGCTGTAAGTGCACGTATCTAGCTGAGGTCGTGAAGCTGACAGGGCATACAGCAAGTACGGCAGTCCTCATAGACAAGTCCGAGCACTTGTAATTCTGGATGGCTTGATCCAGAATGCTGGAGGCCGCTTCCAGCGAGCGTTCGCGGACGAGCCATTGCTTGAGCGCCTGCGCTTAATGGCCCGTGACGAAGCAGTCGATCCCCACGTCCGTCAGAAGTGTAAAATCTTGTTCACACAATGGGCCAATGCTTACAAGAGCACTGCTGGACTGGAGCGGATCGCCAATCTCTACAAAGAATTCCCGAAAACCCAACGTCCTGCGGCTGCGCGCCAAAGGGTACTCAGGGAGACCGAACCACCTCTTGAGTCTCCATTTGACGAGAGTCCAGCACGTTCACGATCAAACTCGGCAGCGCAAAAGCCTCCCAAAGCCGCAGCTTCAAACCCAGTGACACTTACGCCAACCTCCTCAAGTCTGTCTTCCAAGCTTTTCAAGGACAAGAAAGGGTCATCAGGAAAACCGTTTAGTCTCTCGCGCGAGAAAGAGAACATGACTAATGCCATTGCCAAGGCCTCTATTGCATCCACTAATCTGCTTAATGGTCTTCAGCTCATCAATAGAGAGAATGAGAGGGTTTCTGCGAACACGGAGGTTGTGCGGAGATTCGAGGCTTGTAAATCTTTAAGGAGGCAGATTCTGTACTACATCCAGCATGTGGAATCCGACGAGTGGATTGGAAGCCTTGTCAATGCCAATGATGAACTTGTAAAGGCTCTGACAGCATACGAAATCATGGACAGAAGCATCAGCGACGATAGTGACAGCGATGCTTGGGAAGACAGCAAGCACGCAATACCGTCAAGATCGAGCAAAGCCCAAGACCAATTGGCAGGGCTGTCGCTGGACGAAGCGCCTCCTGCAAAGCCACCTAGACCAGTCTCTATTCCAATGCCACCGAAACCAGCATCGATACCCCAGCCGGAAAGGGAAGAAGAGGAAGACGACGATGATCCGTTTGGCGATTCGAACGCAGTACAGACACCTTTCAATGAGCCGAGTGGGTTGAGGTGGAAAGAGGTATAAGATCGAAATTTCGTTCTCTTGTCTTGCCAACCTTGTCAAGGTGATGGGGCCCCACGATATATGTAGAAGCTCTTCCAGACGTACGGCCTATCTAACCACCATTTATGAATAGCCAACATCAAGACCCTCACGAGAGTCAGAAAGACAGATCCAATCTCTGAGATGACCTCGTTCATGCCATTTACCTCTCACATTATGGTGCATGGGATAGGTATGCAACATACTCCGCCGTCGGAAGAACATCAGCTTATGTCCTACTAGACATGATCATACTGCTTACCATTCGCAGCCGGGACCTCTATGCGCGGTCGGGTTTGGACAGATATGGGGTTACTAGCCAAGACCTGATACTTCTCCGCTTGATGCATGCTGCCATGAACTATCTCGGATCCGCTTTATAGAACTGGTACTAGGGATCGCTCAGCATAATGGGCTGAGCCACACTCTTTTGATCCTCTCACGCTCGCTTCAAGTTTCACGTGAAGTGTCAAAGCTTTTCAGATGTGCCGAAGATGAAATTTTTCGATGTCATCTTGTTTCGATAGCTGTACTTTTGGATCTCCTCTGACCATCATTCTAGAGAGGACATATCTCGAGGCAGTGCCGTCGATACAGTAGTAACAGCCACGTGCCCAAGCCACACACAGAAGATCCTTGGCGATCGTTGCGTGCCAGCTTTTCCAAGTCCAGCAACGTCACCAACCTTTTATGATTAGCCACGAGCAATTCGACTACACCTAACTACCTCAACAAGCACTTTTCCAGCCCAAAAATCTCGCAAAATATTCCCATTCATTCAGATTCAGCCACGTCAAAGAAACCAACGCTGCACACGCATCGAGCATCCAGCGGAGAAACGAACAGGCAGCCACCAGCAACCATGCCACCAGCAGCAAATGCCGCAGCTTCGGTCAAATCAAGTGGCTCTTCTATTGCCACGAAGACCTCGATTGTCAAGCCGCCAGTCAAGCAACCATGCTGGTGTGGTGATGATTGTCAGTACGTAGCGCCGCCCATGTGACAAGAAACTCCTCTAGTGCTGGTAGAAACATTTGCTGACCAGGGTTAATCATTCATTCGCGACCAGATGTTGTATCATCCCATGTGTAAGTTTGAGCTCCGCCACTTTCTCGTGAGGGAAGAAGCAAGTCTCATTGTTCTACTACAGACCATCATGTGAGCTTGGTCTAAAAGCTCAGTATACGAAGAAGCATAAAGCACGGAAACGCGACCTACGAAGCTCTTGGGTTTGAGAAGCATTTGAGCAATATTTGAAGTAGCGGGGCAGAGAAGTGATTACCGTCATTTCCTTCACTACATAGTCCGTCATACTTCCAAAAGGATATCGACATCTCGTTGGCAGTGGTGAGGGGGTGGGTGTCATGCGCTTTTGTCTTCTGGGTGTACAAAGCAGGTCGGCTCTTAACAATGTTACATTTTCTCATCGAGACAAAGCTGCTCTGTGCAAGGTAAACATGCTGGGGGGTATCATTCTACAACCAAAAAAGAATTTGACGGAGAAAGACCTCACTCCATATCCATTACCCATGCCATTAAATTCTTTACACCTCCAACTGGACCAACGGATCCATATGCATCTTTCTATGATGCTGCTCTGAGCGGCGAGCTTCTGGACTTGGTCTCAAGTCTGCCATTCCATCGCCGTTGCTCCAAAATGAAGTCGTTATTGATTTCCATTAGTTGCTCAATCTGAACTCTGGCGCTCTCAAGAGTGCCTTCAAGTGACACGCCATCCTCGATTTCATCGATCGGACTGGCGCCGTTGCCGCCATTAGTGGTAGGAGAGCGGAAAGGATCGTCGTTTGCCAAGTGCGTCGGCGGATACTGAGGTTGACGTAGATCTGGTGCCCCTACTGCAGTGTTGATGCTGGTCGCTAGCTCATCCTGTGCGGCTTTAAGGGCCAGGCGAAGATTAGCATTATCGTTCTGGAGTTGTGCCAAAGCATCATTCGGCGGCGTCGCATTGAGCGATGAACCGTTAGAGTGCCTTGGTGTGGGCGAGAATTGTTCGTCTTCCGAGGCATATGCGAGGGGTGTTTCTTGTCGTCCGTCGGCCAGATTGTTGATCTCCTCATCGGTATCGTCATCTCGATTCACAAAGATATGTGACAGACCTGCAGGCAGTGGGGAGACCTTGGGCTGCTTGAGCTCCGAAAGAGGATCGACATTGTTGACTTGTCGTCGTAGTAATTCTGCGTGCTCAGCTTGCAGTGCTGCAATCGCAGCCTGAAGTTCGCGAGCCCGGTGTTCTGCGGCGGCCTCGGCTTTTCTGGTAGCTGCAGTATGTCCATCCTGTAGAGCCTCAATCGCAGCCTTATGGTCGCGTCGCAATGCCTCAATGGCTGCCTCGTGCTGCCGGGCTTGGTCCTCGGCCGCAGTGCCTGCTTCCCTGATGGCAGCAGCCTCGAGATCAGCGATATGATTGGCGTGAGACAAACTCATCGCTTGTATCTTTTGCGAGTGTTCATCTGCTAGGGCTATCATAGCTCGATCATGGCCCTCTCGCATTTGGGCAATTGCGACAGCCTCGACATTCGATAATTGCGATGCGTGTGAATCGGTCAGCTCCTGAATCTTGCGCGAATGTTGTTTTGCAAGGGACATCAATGCTCGCTCATGCTCCGCTCTCATTGTTGCAGTTGCGTCGGACTCAGAACTGCTGGCAGCTGCGGCCTCGATGTCTGCGATTTTCGCCGCGTGTGCTAGTTCCAATTTCAACATGCTTTGAGCATGGTCGTCCGCGAGAGTAGAGAGGGCTTGTTCGTGCTCTGCTTCAAGACGAGATACCGTGCTCTGGAGATCGTCTTGTGCCGCTTGTGAACCTCTGGTCGCCTCCTCGATCTTGCGCTGCTGGCCGTCTTTCAGTTGATTATAGCTGCCCTGAAGTTCACGGTACATGGCATCATGGCGCTGTGTTTCTTCTTCAAGTTCACGGTTATGCTGCATCGTGATGTCGCCAAGCTTCCGCTCCAAGTCAAGCTTCTCAGCAAGCAAGCTGTCATACTTCTGTTGTACCGCAACTGCAGAAAGCCCATCTTCTGTGAGAGCCTGTTGCTTAAGCTCAAGAATTTCGCTGCGATGCGATTCTTCAGCGTCCTTCAGCTTAGACTGAAGCCTTTCGACTCCGTCCAGATGAGCAGCTTCAATCTCCTGCGCCCTAGCAACATGAGACTCGGTGAGTTCTCGTGTGAGCTGAGTGATGGCAGCCTCATGCTTCTCTTGTCTGTCTTTAGCATCCCGAGTAACTTGGTCGAGAGCATTTTGCAGGCCTGATAACTCCCCTCGGGCATTCGACAAGGAATCATCAGCGATAGCTTTGGCGGTTCTGACTTCTGATAACAGCCTAGATAGCTCATCGATGCGATCATCCTTTTCATGGCTTTGCTGCATCCAGAAGTCATGCCGGGATTGAATTGCCTCTCTCTCCTCCACAACGCGCTGATGTACCTCGTGGAGCTGGTTGCCTTTCTGGTCCGAGAGTTGACGCGCAGCCTCTTCATCCTGCACTCGATGCTGAAGATTTTCAAGCTCCGTCTGCAAGCTGTTGACAACATCGTTGAGCTCCGACAACTTTTTCTCCGCCTGCGACTTGGCATCATCGGCGGTCTGTTGGTGTTCGTGGACTTTGTTTTGCAACTCTTCCACAAGCTTGCTCAGTTGAGCCGTTTCCAGCTCCTTAGCGGCAATGGCTTCTTCTGCTGTCCTCTTTGACGCCTGCATCTCCTTTTCAAGTCTCATAGTTGTCTTCTGAAGCTGTTTCATGGCTTCGTCCTTGGCGTTTGTCATGTCTTCGAGTTTCTCCTGCAGCTCGATAACCTTGTTCTGCATCTCTTCGACAATCTCGCTACTGTCCTTCGACTCCTGTTCTTTCTGGGCAAATGCATCTTCGCGTGTGCGCTCCATTTCTTGAACATCATTTTGAAGAGCCTCGACGATGTTCTGGAGTTGTCCGAGCTCTTCCACATGCTGCTTCTCCGATTCATCTTTAAGCTGCTGGATATCACGAATTTTGTTTTGAAGTTGCTCAACAATCTGTTTGCCATCCCTGTCCTCGTTCTGCAGCTTCTCAAGCCGACTTTGCAGATCTTGGAAAAGCTCACTTGTTTCCTTGCTTGACTCTGCAGTGTTTTCCTGCTCGGATATCTGTAGCGCCTTCAGCTCTTCGAGCTCCTTCGTAACATCCTGCATTCTCTTTCTCGACTCTTCTTCTCGCTTGGCGTGGGTCTGCATCTCAAGGTCGTGCTGGCTCTGCAGGCGTTTGATCTCTTGCTCTAGCGACTTGACAACTGTCGAGGAGTCTTCAAGACCGGCTTTGCTCCGCTCTTCGGCCTCTGTAGCTTTGGTACGAAGGGACTGGATTTCCTCGTTTAGGCGTTGAATGGTCTGCTCGGCATCGGCAGCAGCATTTCTGAGCTCTTCCGTTTGCTGTTCAGTCCTTTCCCGCATGTCGTTCAGCTCCATCTCGAGCTGCTGTCGGCTCTCTTGCAGTTCAGTTGCAGCGGTCTCCGCTTTCTCATCGGCAGCTTGACTGCGTTGACGCTCTTCTTCCAAGTCCTGGCGTAACTGTTCTGACAGCTTGTGGGCTTCCTCTGTCTCCTTGGCCTGGGCCGAGCTATCTTCGTCAAGCTTGAGCTGACAACGATCGATCTCTTGCCTCAATTCTTCGACGACTCTGGCAAGTTGATCACGATCCGCAGCCTTTCGGCGTTCCTCCACCAGCTCTTGCTCGTTCTGCGATGCTTGCGCCTTGCTCTCTCGCAGAGCCTCTTCGACCGCTTCGATCTTGACCTCCACACCCTCCAGTCGTGATGATCGCCGACGATGATTGTCCAACTCTGTCTTCAAGTTTGCTACCTCAGCAGCGTGTGAAGACTTGATGTACTCGACAGTTGCCTCATGAGCAGTCTTGAGCTCTCTGATCTCTGCGGAGTGTTCCCTCACCAGACGGATGGTGGCAGATTGCACACTTTCTTTGCCTTTCTTCTCAGGGTCCTGGGCCGAATTGTTCTTGGCAGCTTCTTCCAAAACTTGGTTCTGTCGCTCCATCCTCGAAATTTCAGCCTTTAGGTCCTTGATCTCGGCGGACATGGTATCCCTGGCGACGCTTTCGCGCAGAAAGTCTTGCATGACCTCGATCTCGCGAAGGTCGCGTTCATGATGGGACAATTGACTGCCAGGCACTGAAGCCGGGCGTTGGACGTCGAGTGACTGAGCGCGCGAGTGTAGAAGCTTGCGCGGTTTCCGCTCGATCTCGGCGTCAGAGACTGAGTGCGGGCGGAGGGAGGAAGTCGATGACCTGAGGGAGCGTATCTCCAGCTTGCGCGGAGAAGAAGCCTGCAAGCCCGACTTGGGTGCTTCATCGTCAACATCCTCGGCCTCGAAGATATCTTCCTCGGGCTCGATGGGCTCCTCAGGGATGGTGTCGCGTGTGACTGGTCTGGATGTACTAGTGGCGCTGCTGCTGACGGCGCTGCGAGGGCTTAGTGGAGTGGCAGAGACCTTTGCTGCTGGTGCTGGCGCTGGCGCTGGTGCTGCTTTCGTAGCTGTCGACTTCAGAGCGGTAGGGGCGGTGCTGACGCGCGGCTTGACGGGGGCAGAAACGGCTGAGCTGGTGCGCGATGTCACGCTCAAGGGCCGCTTGGCAGCAGCGCTGGCTGTCGTCGTTGCCGCTCCGCCGCCCAGCGTCGTCTTTCTTGTCGTGCTTTCATCAGGTTTGGCTGCTCGTGCCGTCGTAGCTGGGGCTTTGGTGGGTGTACGCGTGCCGGCCACGCGCTTGTTTTCGTCGCCTTTTATCGTGCGTTTCGCACTTGCTCCTTCTGTCGTCGCCGTCGCCGTCGCCGTCGCCGTCGCCTTTCGCGTGATCGCAGCGGTGGGGCGAGTGGCCGCCTTTGCGTTCGTGGTCGTAGCAGTGCCGGTGCCATTGGCTCGTGAGCTCAGCGTGCTGGTCCGGCTGGTTGTCGGCGATGTAGTCGAGGTTGATGTCCTCGCCGTCAGACCGGGTCTTGATGTGGTCGCTGCTTTCTTCGCATCCTCCATCTTCGATGCGCCGCTGGAAGGCGTCCTGGCTACCTTCTTGTCCATATCGGCATCTGGGTCTGTGTCCGATCCTCCTTCTGTCGCAAAAGCATGTGCACTGGCTCATATCTTCATCTTACACATGATCTCTGCTGGGTTTGTATCGTGAAGGAAGCATCTGCGCGTATGCACAGCTTAGGAGACTTGAAGGAAGCATCGACACGATTTCTCCAGTACCCTTACCTCAGTTACTCAGACTCGCTGGCGGAATTAGAATTGTTGGGGGTAAATCAATTTTCATTGATTTTCATTGAGTTTCAGCAATTTTCAGCATCTTTCACCAACTTTCAGCCAATGAGAAGGCAGCAGTTATATAGGGTTAGAATTCGCGCTAGCGAGTCTAAGGGCAATTAGGGTTAGGTTTACTATATACGTACTTTAGCCTATATAGAAGATAATAATATACTTTCGGTACTCTACTTTTATATCTCTACTATACTTAATTGTCCTAATTCCTATATTCTTATATAGCGTATACTCGGCGCTTTCTCTTATACCTATAATAGCGTCGTTAAACCTAGAGCCTCCTACGCTATTACTATTAGTATAGTACGAAGTCCTTATTAATATAGTCGATAATATCTAGACCGAATCTAGTTCTAATACTTCTAGTATTAGTAGTAGCGAGTATAGGACTATAGATAAGAAGGAATAGGAAGATAAAGATAGTTCTTTATATCCTTTATATACTACTAGACCGACTATATCGAGTCTATTATCCGAAGTACTATCTATTATATATATACTACCTAGTCTAAGGCGCTAGCGAGCGCGTCGCTAATACTACCGACGAGGCTACGAGATTATAGCGTAGGAGAAGCTCTAGGTAGTTATTAATACCTTAAGTAGTATAAAGTAGATACTACGTAAATTCCTCGAAATATAGGTTAGTAGTAAGGTTAAGAGAAGTAGGAATAATAGTACTAGCAATATTCTACTTATATTATAGTACTATATAATACCTAACCTTCGCTCTACTATATTATAGAAGATCCTCGAGTATAGATCTTTTAAGCGATCCTTATATAGCTACTATATTATAAGTAGCCTTAAAGGATATTCTATAGATCTATATAATACGATATAAGAACTCTATCGCCTATCTCGTAGTAAGCTATTTAGTAAGTTTAATTTAAGTAATCTCGGCTCGAACGTTAACTAACTAGACTTTGCTACTATATATAATACTATTATAATAGAAGTACCGATATAGTATTAACTTCTTATAGATCTAATATAGAATTAACGTATATATTAGGATAGTTAATACTAGAGCGACGATATCCGATTAGCTATCTAGAAGAGAGTTTTCTTCGTTATAGCGTCTATATTATACTCTCGAATACCTTATAAGTTAAATACGATATAGTCGTTATTTTTAATCTATCTATAGGGCTCTAGTACAAAGCGATAGTACTTAGACTTCCTAAGTAGCCTAGGCGTCTATCGTAGCTACTATACGACTAATCGTTTATTAAATAAGAGCGTAGAGGATAGTAAGGTATATATAAGTAATAGTATATAATGTCTAGATAACGGACGTAGTATCGTAGACTTTTAGTAACTTTTAGTAACTTTTATTATCCCTTAATAGCTATATCTACTATAGTCTTAATTAGAGCGAGGAAAATACTATACTATAAAGCGGTATATCTTTATTATTTGTATATTACTATTCCCCTTGGCTAATACCTACTATCCTCGGTATCTTCTAGTAGATACTTTCGGTTATTACTCGATTAGCGTATCTATCGAGCTACCGCTAGTCCCTTTAATATTCGGGAACTTTTAGTATCTCTTAGTAGTCGCTACTAATAGACTCTAGTACTTAATCGTTATATCCTATAAGCCTTCGCTAATTTTACTAACTTTCGGTATCTTTTAGTATCTTTTAGTATCTTTTAGCGACTACTATCGGTCTACTAGGGCATTCGAGTATTATGTCTAGTAAGACCTCGCTAATTTCTAGTAATATTTAGTATCTTTTAGGAACTTTTAGATCCTCGGTCGTCCTACTACTAAACTCCTTCGCTTTCTTCCGAATAATGTTTATTTGTAAGTCTCTACTAATTATCGATAGCTAGCCTTATAGTTACTAGGCTATAATCCCTAAACTATAACTAACTACGATAATATATATTTTCGTAACGCCGTTTAGTACGAAGTAACGGGCTATAAGGCAATATAGCGAGTATTAACGACTACTTAGGTTATTCGGTATATAGCGATATCTATAGATAGGTTATATTAATATATATATCGGCTAACGGTTCTACTTAATAAGTTTAATATATACGATATATCTAGTCTTAACTCTAGCGATACTCTTAGGAGGTAGATATCGAAGTCTATTATTACTAATACTATTAGGTCCGTCTATAGTACTACGATTAATTAAATATTCGCTATAGCTATATAGTAGAATAGACCTAAGGGATATCCTTCGAAACCTACTATTAATATTCTTATTAGAATATATAGTAGTAGTAAATTCTTGCATTACTATACTATTCTAACTACTAGACAAGTAGCTATCCCTATCTATTGTCGAAGGTAAAAGCCCTTAGCCTATAGCCTCCGGCACAAAACCCTTTATCTCCTTCCTACTTTGTAGGATTCTATCCCTACCTTTAGTGTCTATTTAGGCTTTAGGATATAGAGAGGATCTCTATAGCTCCTTCCTCTTACTAGGCTCCTATTCCTACCTCCTACTATCCTCCTCCTCCTTTTCTAGCTCCTCCTTTACAATAGAGAACTGTTCTAGGAGACCCTTCCTAATTATCTACCTAGTTACTTCGTTTAGGCCTCTCTTAGTCTACGTAAGCTCCTACTATAATGACCCTACCCTTTGGATGAGTTAGTTCCTTGTCTCTTGTCTCTCTAGGTAGAAGAGTATAATATGTTTAGGTATCTAGGCCCTATATCTATATATACACTCTAGTGTCTTGTCTAGGACCCTCCTCCTTATTAGGTATACGTTTAGGCCAATGTGTTTAGTCCTAAGTAGGGTTACTATTATGCTTTACTTCCTTGTCTATCCTTAGTATATTTCCTTGCCTTTTAGCCCTTCCTACTAGGCTATAGGGAGTTGTTAGCCTTATTAGGATACCTATCTCCTCCTAACTTAGCTTTCCTATTATGTACCCCATTTCTAGTATACCTACTAGTACTTAGGCATTATTCCTCCCTATTAGATATGCTCCCTAGTTTGCCTACTAACCTATTCTACTATCTACCTCTACCTAGTCTTTAGGTCTTATGCTTAAGCTATGCCCCTACGCCTCCTACACTCCTCCTAGACCTTTTTGTACCTCTCTTAGATATACTTAGTAACTAGCTTATCCTCTATCTTAGCTAATTATTATCTTGCTATCTCCTATGTATATAGAGAGATAGGTAGGATTTGTATTTCGCTTTAGAGGACCCCCTCTACTACGCTCTTATATGCTCCTACAATGTGTCTTAGCGCTTGGTTTTGGATCTTTTCTAGCCCTAGGGCAGCTCCTTTTCTATATCCCGGTATCCCTTCTAGTATTATCTAGACTTTAGCTCTATATGTTATTGTAGGCCTTACTATAGCTATGTATAGGTATTTCGCCTTCTAGAATAATACTCCCTATATAGATTTGTATAGCCTCTAGAGTAAGGACATCTATAACGTACCTTTCTCTACTACTTTCTTAATGTATAGGCCCTACTAAAGTTTCGAGTCTACCTAAACTCCTAGTAGTCGGAGAGATAGAGTAGGTCTATCCTCAAACCCTATTATGTTAACTATAGCTTATAGGTTGTACCTTGTCCTACTCCTAGTAAAGTGTATTAGTTAGTACTTCTATAGTACAAAGGTAGCCCTATGTTTAGCTACCTATCGTATGCATTTGTTATGTACTATCTCTAGCTTTCTATAGTTCCCTTCTATAGTCTTCCCGTATACGAGGATGTTAGAGTTATCTACAAATCCTATCGCTATAGTTCCCTTACCCTCTAGGTTAGGGAGGAGTATAGATACAAAGAATAGGAATAGGATTAGTAAGAGGGTTAATCCCTATAGTATTCTAGTTGTTTAGGGCCTTACCTAGTCTATGTATTCTCCTAGTCTAAAGCATATTGTCCTATCCTAGAGGAATGACTAGATGAATTGTATAATGTATCGTAGGTATGCTTTTATCCTAATATTGTATATTAGCCTTTAGTATAATACGTTATCGAATGCTCCTAATATGTCTAGATATAACATTAATGCTACCATTATTGGGTCCGTTTTCTAGACTGTCTAGACCTGTTCTATTATTAGCTCTAGGGCTAAGATAGTAGACCTTCCCGGTCTAGCTCCTATCTAGGA